>JAOYMR010000013.1:1858916-1867267 GCA_025802075.1 Tenebrosternarchus preto | reverse complement strand
GGTTCATGCTGTGGCCTGTGCGGGTTCATGCTGTGGTCTGTGCGGGTTCATGCTGTGGCCTGTGCGGGTTCATGCTGTGGCCTGTGCGGGTTCATGCTGTGGTCTGTGCGGGTTCATGCTGTGGCCTGTGCGGGTTCATGCTGGGGTCTGTGCGGGTTCATGCTGTGGCCTGTGCGGGTTCATGCTGGGGTCCATGCTGTGGTCTATGCAGGTTCCTGCCGCTGGACCTTCGTTGCCTGGGAACGTTGGGAAGGTTGGCCAGTGCATGTAGGATGGTTGGGGGGGGGAGTGCCGTCGCAGTGGTGAATAGGTGCGAAGGAAAGCCCCCCCCCACAGTATAAGGGGGGGGGGCACTGACAGTGGAAGGGAAGGTGGTCACAGAGGAGCTTATCAGCAAGAAAACACACAAACCTGAGAGAGAGAGTGAGAGAGAGAGAGAGAGAGAGAGAGAGAGAGAGTGAGAGAGAGGATATTTATAGACTGTATGTCACATCTTGCAGGCAATGCAATTGATACTTGTCTGCGCACACATATCTATGAGCCTCTGTTACAGCTATACAACATACTTATTGTTTCAGAGGTATGCTATTGTTCCCTTATAGTGATCTTCCTTCTGTGTGTGTGGGGGGGGGTGTGTGTGTATGTATGCATATTTGTGTAAATGTGTGTGTGTGTGTGTGTGTGTGTGTGTGTGTGTGTTTGGGGAGAGTACAGTGTGCAGGAGAATCATTGTTCCTTTGTTGTTGAGTCTTTAAAGGAAGACAGCAGGACAAAGGCAGAGAACAAAGTGGAAACAGGGATGATGAGTGTTTGGATCTTTCTCACACACACACATGTACACACACACACACACACACAAATACACACACACCTGTTGGTCCACGGCCACTGCATCTAATCCATCATACATGATGTTGACCCAGCCGTCTTTAGATGACAGAACAAACAACGACATCAATGCCTGCAAAAAAAAACAAACAAAAAAAAAAAAACAATAAATAAAGGGAAGTAAAAACAGGGCTAGAATTTTAGCATTTTAGCCTGGGGAACATTCAAATCAGCCAAAATAAAGGAAACAACCAAACGAAACAGAACGTATGGGAGCAAAAAAACAACAAAAAAAACCCCAAAACCCAGCACATAATACAAGTGTTACAGATTTGAACTGGTGTAGATCAACATCAGAAAGTAGATTTTACTTTAGAATTATAGACGGTGATCTGCTAGCTAGGAAGCCAGCTAGATGAACTGAATAGATAGGTAGGTAGGGTGGGGTAGGTAGGTAGATAGGTAGGGTGGGTAGGGTAGGTAGATAGATAGGTAGGGTGGGTAGATAAGTAGATAGGTAGGTAGGGTGGGGTAGGTAGGTAGGTAGGGTGGGTAGGGTAGGTAGATAGATAGGTAGGGTGGGGTAGGGTAGGTAGATAGATAGGTATGGTGGGTAGATAAGTAGATAGGTAGGTAGGGTGGGTAGGGTAGGTAGATAGGTAGGTAGGGTGGGTAGGGTAGGTAGATAGATGGGTAGGGTGGGGTAGGTAGATAGATAGGTAGGGTGGGTAGGGTAGATAGGTAGGTAGGGTGGGTAGGGTAGGTAGGTAGGTAGGGTGGGTAGCGTAGGGTAGGTAGATAGGTAGGTAGGGTGGGTAGGGTAGGTAGATAGGTAGGTAGGGTGTGGTAGGTAGATAGATAGGTATGGTGGGTAGATAAGTAGATAGGTAGGTAGAGTGGGTAGGGTAGGTAGGTAGGTAGGGTGGGTAGTGTAGGGTAGGTAGATAGGTAGGTAGGTAGGGTGGGCTAGGGTAGGTAGGTAGGGTGGGTAGGGTAGGGTAGGTAGGTAGACTGGAAGGTGGGCTAGGGTAGGTAGTTATGTAGCTAGGTAGGGTGGGTAGGGTAGGTAGATAGATGGGTAGGGTGGGTAGGGTAGGGTAAGTAGGTAGATTGGTAGGTGGGCTAGGGTAGGTAGGTATGTAGGAGGGTCGGTGGGTGGATGGATGGATAAATTGATTGATCCCCAAGGCATGTTGGTGTCAGTGAAGTGCATTTCTGTATTTGTAAAAATAAACATAAAAATACTGGCCTCTATACTGCTTGTCTGTGGAAGTGGTAGAGTGTCTGTCATGTCATACCTGGCCCTGGTTCAAACTTAAGCCTGTGTACTACATCATACCTGTCCCAGGTTGAAGCAGGTGCCTGTGTGTTATGTCATACCTGTCCCAGGTTGAAGCGGGTGCCTGTGTGTTATGTCATACCTGTCCAAGGTTGAAGCAGGTGCCTGTGTGTTATGTTATACCTGTCCCAGGTTGAAGTGGGTGCCTGTGTGTTATGTCATACCTGTCCAAGGTTGAAGCGGGTGCCTGTGTGTTATGTCATACCTGTCCAAGGTTGAAGCGGGTGCCTGTGTGTTATGTCTTACCTGTCCCAGGTTGTCGAAGTTGTATTTGCGGCGGACCCATCTGTACTTTGCCCGCAGACACTCTGACTTGTTGGTGATGTTTCTGGTGTCAAAGCCTTCGCAGTGATGAAACTTTCCCTTGAAGAGCTGAGAGAGAGAGAGAAAAGCTCATTGGCGTAATGCATTGGCACACCATGAATAAATAATATGCTGGTGCTAAACTGTATTTACGGACGTCCCTCCAGGCCAGGATTGATTGGATTTAGCATGACTAGTTTATACAGTGGCCATCAGCACACATAGTTGATGGCTAATCAATAGCCATGTGTTTGACAGACCACGGTAGATGTGAAGTAATTATCAACGATAGATTATGGATAACAGTTGGCCTGACTTCCAGTAGGCTAACATCAATATTTCACTGCATGTCACTGAAGATAACTGTCATTAGCCTAGCACACCAAAGACTTATAATCAATCCATGTACACCAAGTAATGTTCAAGTGAGAACAGAAAATCATTTTAACTCTTGAGTTTGAACTGCGGTTGAACAAAACATTTTTTTATGTTGCTTCAGATAATGTTCGAGTGCTATACTGTTGAGTTAAACATATTCTAAGCAGTTCTGTGTTGCAGTTCAGCAAAGACAAGATTAAACAAAGCTACTACCCAAACAGCCAATGTAAGAACATTCAGGACATCTTATTCATGACTGAGTACTACATTAAACAGCGATTTGTAACAGTGACTAACATATTACCACAGTACTAGATGCTAACATTGTACTAGATAAAAAATATAAGGTACATGTGTCTATGTATTTTACCTGGACCCCCAATATACCAAACACAATGAAGAAGGCACAGCAGATCAGCACAATATTTCCAATTGGTCTCAAAGATGTTATCAGCGTTTCAACCACCAGCTTTAGCCCTGGAGCCCTGCTTATGACTCTGATCACACACACACACACACACACACACACACACACACACACACACACACACACACACACAAACTGCATTTCAGTGACTCCACCGGACCAATCCAGTGACTCAATACAGAGCCTGGGCAACAGAGCTGTGCTGCCACTAACAGTAAGTGCCATTTCAGCACCATGGACAGTGCATCCAGCTACATATATCCTAAACACCATTCATAACTATAATATAATACATTTAACCATAACTTCTATTCACATGGTATGTATACAGTATTTAAGAAAGTAAATATTTAAAGGTGTCATAGAACGGAAAACTGTATTTACCTTGGCAGAGCCGAATAAGTACAGTTTGATATGAACCTCCTTCAAATGTAAATGCAGCGTAAACAAAACAGGGTCGTAGAACGGAATCATTCCATAATTCTAGACTGTCAAGTAACAGCCTTGATTAAAAATTTATTCCTCTAAAATTTGCACACAACACCCCACGTTCCTTCCCGGTCGCAGGCAAAACCACAACGGTTCTGTGGGTAACTATTATGAAGAACAAAATGACAACAGCACATGGTTGATGTTTAACTGGATCCTGAACTGTTAGGGTTCTCTGCACATTTCATTCAGTTCTTAGATAATATGGAGAAAGCTTTACTTTTGACACTAAAAAGAGGGACAGTTCCAACCTTACTGGCACCACAAGCCCATCCCCAACCTTTAAGCAGCTAGCTAACTAGTATCTAGTTATGTGAATTCATTCTCTTTTTTGTTGGATGAAGCCAGATTATCGCATATTGTGAGTTTCATAGTAAGCCATATTGAATTTACTTTGTGTTGTACAGAAGCAAGTAGAGAACTAATGTTAGCTACTAACAAACTCTAAGTAACTAGTTTGCTAACTAGACTAGTAACTTAGTAGCTATGTAAGTACTCTTATTTACGTTAAATAAAGTGTTTAGCTCAGTAGTTCGGTTGCTAGGATTATAAAGAAAGAAAAACGTCTCTTTTCTTTCTAGGCCCAAATCACAGGGTGGTAAAGTGTAAAGTGTAAAGTGTAAAGCTTCATATGGGCATTTTTCGCCCTCATGCTTTCAGTACAGACAGAAAACAATTTAACATTAAATACATTCTAGGGCACCTTTAAAACATATTGCTCAAACAGTCAACAATGACACCCACCTCCCCAACAAACACACACACACATGCGCACACACACACATACACACACGCATATACACATACACAAGCACACACACACATACACACACACACACACACACACACACCTGAGAGGCCTGAGGGTTCTCAACAGCCGCAGCACACGCAGGATGCCCAGGATGCGGTTGCTGCCAGACGAGGCCAGTGACACCAGGATGTCGACCACAGACACGAACACCAGTAGGCCATCCAGCACGTTCCAGCTGCTCTGCAGGTATGAGCCAGGTCCTGCATACAGCCCCATGGCCACCACCTGCACCACACGCACCCACATGTGCTCCATCACCACCTCACTCCACCCTGCTCTGAGGGCTGATGTACACGATACTGCTTAACAGATGTATAAAACTTCACACAGAGAAGTGTATATTGCATACATCAAAGAATGACTTGCACCCACAGGGTTAAAAGAGGGCATGTATGTGAGTGCATGTGTGTGTGTGTGTGTGTGTGTGTACATCACTTCTGTCTACCTTAACAGTCATCTCAGCTATAAAGATCACAGTGAAGATGTAGTTAGACACACTGAGGAAGACACGTTCCTGTAAACAAGGGAAATCACCACAAATGAGCAGGACATTTCATACAGCAGCACAATGTTCAACATACAGACAGGAGTTTGTGTGCAGGGTAAAGGCAGGCAGAGAGGGCAATGGCTATCAATTTGGAACAAAAGAATGTTTACAAATAATCCAGTTTTCAGCAAGACAGACAGGAGAGAGCTGTAGTCTCACAGGAGCATGGAAGGAGCTTATGGGTGGTGTAGTTTGGCATGGCAGTAGAAATGACAACGAATAAATGTAAGGAATTTGAATCAAATCGTGAAATAAAAGGCACTGGGGTTGAATTCACCATGCTCTGGGGCTGGATGTCGGGCCTCTCAAGCGCGATGGTAATGCAGTTGAGGAAGATAAAGATCAGGACAATGTGATCAAACATCTTATGAGTGATAATCTTCTGACAACGCCCACGAAACCTGCGCAGAAAAAGAGAGGTGGAGAACCCTAGGTCAGGCAGCTAGGTCAGAGTGTTGGTGTTGGTTTAAAGTCCATTTGCTTCATTAGTGTACATTAAAATTCAGTTACTTGGGGACCCAGTTTTTTCACCTGCAGTATGAGTACTCACTTATTTTGTGGTGAGAATATATAAAGGGACCAGTCCTCATGATCTCTGCACCATTGGGGTTTATATGGCTCCAGTATCTTCTTCATCATAACACACCAGTTCTACACAAGATACACACATACACACATGCACCACGACACAGTTACAAAATGTACACAAACGAAGCATACCTGCCCTACATCTCAGTGCCTAGTGAGCTATCAGTATAGGGAGCATTTTACATCATGGCAGATGGACGTATTAAAAACAGATATTTGTACACATTTATGGCAAAGTGAAAATCATAAACTGGATTAAATAACATTTTTATGTATTTATGATTTCAGATGTTCTGAAGGTCATAAACTTTTCTGTACATCAAGGGTGTTTATAGATTAGCATGCCAGCTAGTTTAGCTAAAGCATACTATTGATTCTCATGGCCATCTTTCTACGTAATGTATGAACTAGCGCGTATGAACTAGCGCATATGAACTAGCGCTCTGGGTCCTTACAATCCTGCTGGCGATGGCGACGGCAGCGGCAGCTACTCTGCTGTCCTATCTGTATGACTGGTTTTAGATAAAATAATATAGAATGGGAGCATGTGCTTGTCTGAAGTGAATAAGCAGTAGTCATTAAGTGAATAAGCATTAGTCATTAAGTGAATAAGCATTAGTCATTAAGTGAATAAGCAGTAGTCATTAAGTGAATAAGCAGTAGTCATTAAGTGAATAAGCAGTAGTCATTAAGCGAATAAGCAGTAGTCATTAAGTGAATAAGCAGTAGTCATTAAGTGAATAAGCATTAGTCATTAAGCTAATAAGCAGTAGTCATTAAGTGAATAAGCATTAGTCATTAAGTGAATAAGCAGTAGTCATTAAGCGAATAAGCATTAGTCATTAAGCTAATAAGCAGTAGTCATTAAGTGAATAAGCATTAGTCATTAAGTGAATAAGCATTAGTCATTAAGTGAATAAGCAGTAGTCATTAAGTGAATAAGCAGTAGTCATTAAGTGAATAAGCAGTAGTCATTAAGTGAATAAGCAGTAGTTATTAAGTGAATAAGCAGTAGTCATTAAGTGAATAAGCATTAGTCATTAAGTGAATAAGCAGTAGTCTTAACCAGCAGTCATTGCAATGTCAGGTTATTTCCACTTTTTGGGAACCTCAGATGCAGTTATAACCTTTATTATGGTGTAGAGATGAAGTGTTATTAAGAAACTTGTTGCAATAAGTTGCCTTAGAAGATTTGATTTAGGTTTGAATGTAGCCTACCTAGACAGTCTCTAAACAAGATGGAGAACAGCTCATTATGTTTTGAGATACTTTAAGTCACTTTTCACAGTCACAGAAAAGGACAGAGTGTGTGGAGCGAATGATGAGCCTGTACCAGACACGACCCAAGTGCGGGAGAGACAGATGGAGAAAGAGACGGATGGAGAAAGAGACAGTTACAGCCAGAAAGATGGAAAAACAGACAGTGGCTTCAACCTCTTCCAACTCCTCGTCCTCCTCGGTATGCTCGCGGGAGGGTCTTCGTCGAGTTCGTCGTGGCGACGGGGGATCGGATCCTTCTACCCTGCCGTTACATTCCATGTAGGGCCGTGACATGGATGGGACCTGCAGGAAGTCAGGCATATCGAACGACTCCAGGCGCGAGACTCCGCCCAGGCTACCCGTCCTGCTGGACTTTCCCTCCTCCGATTGGTTATCATCTAGGCTGTCCCGCCCCTCGCTTGACAGGAGTGACTCGCGCTCTCCAGACTGACCACGCCTCTTGAGGCTTGGGGCATGGCCTAGGCTGTTCCAGCTGGAGCGACGACTTCCCCATAGGCTGGACTACACACACACACACACACACACACACACACACAAACACCCACATACAACTGACAACTTTGTGACATTTCAAATATTTTGTTTTACCCCAATTTTTACCCCAAATTGTGTACCTCTTTGGTATCTAAGCTCAGTGTAACACTATATACACTATACATTATAAAGACCAAACTTTTCAGAAAACTGCATCAGGAATTCTTTAGTGGAAATTAAACTGCGAATTTCGTATCACAAGTCTGCCGATCAGTTTTTCTTCTAGTCAATTTGCTGTAAGTAATTGCATGAAGTTGGCGCTTGTTCAGTTAAAAAAGCTGAGCACTGTGTGCATCGATGTAGAACAGCCCTGCTCCCTCATACACTTAGCAGCTTGGCATTAATTTCACTCATTAAAACTCTATTGGCATTTAGAAATACACAGTACTCCACAGCTGAGCTGTTTCACAACTGATCATTGTAAACAAACATTTAGCTCTAATATGCTTTCATTTAAAATGAGTCCTGGGATTTAATTTTAACTCATGGTACTTACAGTGAATTAATTTACAGATATGCGTGCTGCACAGCTCATAGCTAGTCACCGCTAGTCAAATGCTTCCTTTTTGCTGACTCTGTAGTCCTAACTTGGTTGCATTCTGTACGCATTTTTAATTATTCATCATTTTTGAAGCAAGGTGCCACTCGAGGAGTTGAGGAGCAGCATTTCAATCCGTATTTGGATAGAAAAGTATGGGGAACAATTTTAAGAGCAACGTGAATGACAAGGACCCTAAAATGGCTGTAGTGTGGATGCGGTGGGGCCCAGTGTTGTCACGGGGCCCAAAACCGTTGTGTGATGATGTTATATCTCAGGAACTTGGAG
>JAOYMR010000013.1:1825341-1847841 GCA_025802075.1 Tenebrosternarchus preto | reverse complement strand
ACCCTGTTATACAGTTAAGCAAAATGTTTAACCTTGACTACATAATCTTAACTGCAGAAGAATTATATCATAGCAGAAATGACATAACCTACACTCTCAAAGCTTTTTTTGCTGGATCACATAGTGGAATGGTAAAGAGTGATACTGTCCTACCATTATGTAGTTAGAATTATGTAGTTAGTTATTTTGGATTTTGTCCATGGATGATTATTTTCACTAATATTAAAATATTAAAATCTCATAGTTATTTCAAAAATGGAGTGCTTTATTTAATATTCTGAGTGACACGGTGGCCGGCCTGGCCTCCTCCTTCTCTTATCCATGTGGGTGTGTCTGTGTGGGGGTGTGTTCCTGTGTTGTGTCGGTTGAACGTGGGTGTGCTTGTGTGTATGTTGGTGTGGTGTGGGCGGAGTGCGTGTTGTCGGTCTCGTGGATGTTCGTTAGTGTTACTCAGTTCACGTGTGTTTTGTTATGGGGAGTGTATATAATATAAGCGTGTGCAGGTCACTGAGTGTTCTATGTCGTTCTATGTCGATGTTTGGTGTCGCGTCCATGTGCGGTAAGCATTGTTGCTTATTTTCGTCAAAACGAAACCAAAATAAAAACGGTTTGTTTATATTTGCTCTCGGGAGTTCTGTCTCGCTTTCTACAGCTCTCTGGGAGCCCTACCGTGACACTGAGAATGCACAATTCTGTATCAGCTCAGCAACATTCAAATTTCAAACAGTGGTAGTGTACATTTAACATGATTGCAATATTTTGATTGCAATATTTTGTGCAATCTTATCTAAATGTAAATATTAGACAATGGTAACATGTGAGCTACAATAGCAATTATGCGCTTGTAAATCTGCAGTAGATATCTAGTAGATATCCAGTAGATATCCAGTTCGCCCAGGCTCCGACGTGAAAGATGCCACCCTGTGTCCTGTCTCTGCTATTGATGACAGCCTCCAGCTCTCCCAACCCTTGTCTCCAAGAGGGTACCATCCCTGAGCCCTGCTCCCAAAGTGCCCCCCTCCAAGAACGTGTCATTCCCAAACCCTCCTCCACCCCCTATGCTGTGATGGCCACCTTCTCCATGCCGTGTCATCACGGGGAACAATCTCTGTAATTGATCCATTAGCAATCCCTGATACTGTTCCCATCCTGTCTTCCACTCCAGGTCCAGTCCCTATTGCAGTCCTAATCTCCCGCTTTGGTTCCAGCTCTGGTCCTGGTTGCCGTTTGCCATCATAAACTCCGGCTCCCCACTGCCACGCCTGCAAAGCCCCTGGACCAGCCAGCTCACACCGCACCTCTTCCACTGTCTGAGTCACTGGCTACTTCGTCATCTAACTCACCGGCCGCTTAGTCTACTCCCAGCCCTTCTTCCTGTGCTGTTCCCTGATCATCTGTTCATCCTGTTCTCCCACTCACTGCCAGGCTGGTCCCTTAGTCCACTCCACGCTTCTTTTATCTCCTTATTGGTCTTTATTTCTTGTGCATGTTTTTTCATTTTGATTTTGGTTTGGTTCAGTTGTACATTCTGGCTTTGTTTGGTTATCCTCTGGCTTGTTAACCTTGGACCATGTCACAGATTATGAGTATAGAATGGTTAATTTCTGCAAATACATCCTGTCTCACCTCAGTATAAGTAAACCCAAATTATTACAGTTTTCAGTAAATAAAAAGATAAACTATACATCCAGTGTAAAGTTAAAAGCAGTGGAATGGCACTTAAAGGCTCTCATCACACACTTGCAAGACATATGTTCATAATTTTCACTGTTGCTCTACAAAGTGCTTTAAATGAATGTCTTAGTTTTCCATGGTATCTGCTAGTAATGTTATTTAGGTTATGATCCCATAATCCTATAATATAATAGTAACAGGACATGTTCTGCCAGCTGATGTTAACTAACTTGCCAGTTTGCTTCACATGGTTGAAGGACATGGGTTATTGTGAAAATTGTTTGTTTTGAGATTTGTTTGTTTTTGTTACTATCTGACACAAATCCAAGTACTAGATAGGTAAGTAAGAATACTGCAAGAATACAGTGGCTAGAGCGAATGTGAAATACCATAATAACCTTTATATGAGGTCATTCTTTTCATACTTTGAACACATTGCTTACTTTCTAGAAATAATGACCAGTTTTTTTTTACACATTGGTTGAGAAGATCTTGATGCTTGGGTGTTAATATCTGGCTTGATTCACAAAGGGACCAGAGATTGAAGTCTGTTCAAGGAAACAGGAGAAAAGCCCTGGGAGGCACCAATGAGAGACCAAAACAGAAGAAACCAAGGAACAAATGCAGACCAAAATAGGACAGCTTGGGCCATTTCCAGAAGGAACTAGGGAGAGAGAACCTGCTTCACTAAAAGAGGCTGAAAACAGAGGGTGAAGTTTGGAAGCATAATCTCTTGACCTCGATACGCCAGCCCACTGCTAGCAAATATAAGGTGTGTGATCGTTAATACCTGCAGGAGACCCTCTCTCTCCTGCCCATCACTGCAGCTGAAATGAACTTTAAGGCCACTGTTTGTACTGTAGCATTTGTGTAGGCATTGTAGTATTGTTTTGTTTTATTTTTCATGTCTTGTGCAAAAAATGTCATTCTGATGAAAATGCATTTTTCTACACAACTGTTTTGGTGCTGATAAGCGAAATGTTTAATTTTCTGATTGAACTGGTACATTATTAACATCATTTTTAACAACAAGATTTTGAGCATTGACACATGGATTATATACAAATACATATATATTATATAAAAATATATCTACTAATTATTCAATTAATAATTATCAACTAATTATTAAAAGTGTTGTAATGTAGTTATCAGTGCAGTTGATTACTGACCAAACAGTGTATCAGAATAGGTATTTCTGAGATGCCCCACAGTTATGGAAAACCTGCAAGATAGTGTTTGGGAATTAATCAGTCTTTAAATCTATGTTGAAAACATACTTGCTTACTCAGACATTTTGTTAATAGTTTTCTGTTCATAATAATTTTGTTAATAGAAGGTGCAGGGAAGTGTTTTGATAAACTGGGATGTTTGGATGATGTCACCCTCCCATTTCACATGTTCACTCAAGTTTGTGACAGTGATTTGCTGGATGCGTAACATCACAGGGCTCCCACATGTCTGTGTTACCTGCTGGTTCTCCCTCTTTTTAGTAATGCTGTCATAGCTGGTCCTGCTGGACTCTCTGCATGCTCTCTGCACAAGTGTACATTTTTCCCCACTCCCGTTGAATTACACACCTAATGTTTTATCCCCCCCACTCTTCACTTCCCACTCAGTCGAGCTACTCATGCTACATTTGGGGTTTCAGGAGATATCAGTGATCCAGACTCCTGACCCATGATCTGCCAATCTGCCTGATCCACCCTAATGGCGTTCTTCTGCTTGAGTCTCACCAACTGAACATCACTCACTAATTACACTAAAGTCTAATGGATTCATTTTAACGTTTGTTCTGTAGCTATTGTGGTGCCCGATGGTCGGCCAGAGGAGGATGCCCCCCCCTCCTTTTGAGTCTTGGTTCCTCCCAAGGTTTCTTCCTCTTTCTCTCAGAGCATTTTTCTTGCCACTGTTGATCTTGGCTTGCTCACTGGGCTTGGACATCTATAAAGCTGCTTTGAGACAACGGTTGTTGTAAAAAGCACTATGTTAATATAAATACATTTTAACTTGACTTTTACATTGGCTCTGGAGGAGAGGGGGTGGGGCAATAACTTCAGGAACCTGGGCAGTTTATAATCGTCTCACTCCTCAGGGTGGAGACAAAGCTTATTTCCAACATCACAGTCAGACTCCTGACATAATACCTTTGATGAATGGTTACAGAATAGTTATAAATAATATTTAGTAATAGTTATTTAAAACCCCAGAAAGACAACACACAGGTCCTGTGATGCATAGATCACACAGGAGTGATCACACAGCTGACAAGAGAAGATAACAACCTGGTGGTTAACTAACTGTGTTTTGGCTAGATCTGACCAATATATGATTATATATCTATACACAACAAGTTGGTGGGGCAAGACCTCAAGAGGAGTCATGTTCCAGTTTATGTCAGGACCAAAAGGTGAATTATTAAAGCAAATTTTGATTGATACAGACCTCTAGAGCAATTACATTAGAATGGAGAACTAGTTGAGAATGGAATGATCAGTGGGTGCACTGTGTCAGTCACTCTCTTTAAAGTATTAATGAACATTTTTGCTAAACCGGTGATGGTTGACTGCAGTGGTCCTTTGACAAAGTTTGGCATTAGTTAACCACTAATCAGGTCTTTGATGGATGTCCTGACAACAACAACAACAATATCACACTCCAGATTAATCTTTTAGGGTTTGGAGAGGCTCATTAGCTTGACTCAAGCTTCAAACCAACCAAATCCAGGACCTTGGTGCTCAGGAGAGGGAGGATCAATATGTTCCATTTTACAGTGGAAGGAACTCCCATTAGGAGTTTGAGCAGCATGGCCTTGTATCAAAAGAAAAGGTCTCCGGTTCAGAGTATGAGAGGGCAGAACTGAAGTGTAGATAAGAAGAAACTGGAGGATCAGCGACACAACTGAACAGACTGAAGCCTGGCTGTGGTTGCAGAACCAGCAAGAGGTGAGAGCAGGAGTGGAGGAGAGTCCCCCAGGCCAAGAGACAACAGGGTGCTTGGATGAGATGGGATGAGGTTGAAATTCAAAGCATCTTCCTGGGTAGGTAATGGCAAACTAAGCACCAGCATATCAAGTTCCTGATACAATCTGTCTATGATATTCTCCCATCAAACCTCCATCACTGGGGCAAATCTGAGACATTCTGCCATTGTGCACATCTAAGAGCCCTGGGAGGAGGGCATTACTGTTGGTGCCATGACCAGATGCTGAAGACAGTGACTGACACCATCCACTCTGCTATCAGCTGGAGATTAACCCCAGAGGCAAACCAGGACCATCAGCAGGCCTGCTAGGAGCAGCATAGGAGGTAAGGGTAGACATGTTTCAGTCCCCCGAGGGATCTTCATGTCTGTAATGAGGCCATACACAGTTCTGCTTTTCAGAGTGACTACACACATGGTCATCCATGGGTTGACAGTGTCCTGGGAGGAGCAAATGGAGGAGGCCTATTGAAAGCCAAGTTCGAAGTAGGACTTCGAAGAGGAGAAAAGCAAGATGGGGTGCATATCAACAGAAGAGGGCTATAGAGGTACATAGCAAAGCCCTGAATCCATTAGGTACATAAGACAGAAAATGTTAGGACATCCAGAAATAATTGAAAGAGCCCTCAAGGTTGCTCTGGATTAGAAGGATCAGGAAAGGATGGAATGCTTGAGCTTGGCCAATCCTGGCTGGCTCACCCTATAGTTTATTCACATTCCGTTCCAGTTTTACCCAGAGGGACATCCATCCAAACATGTGTCATATATGAGCCAGATCTGAACCACAACCATTAGTTCCACCTACTTTACTTTATATGGATCAGATCTCGGTCAGGTACCATGCCATCAACAAAAGCAACAAAAAAGCAAGGACTTAGCACAGGTGGGTTAGACACTAATCACTAAGTCCTCACTTTCTTATTGATAATTTGATCTTCCACACCGATCCCAGAGGATGGGTTTCCTCTTTGAGCCTTGGTTCCTATACCTCCAACTGGATGCTTTTAGACCATCCATATAATGTAATGAACATATGCTTACTGACCCAGCTCATTAACATTTAAAAACATATATCCAAATGACTGTATTGGTTTGATGTAATGCAATTCTTAAAATGGTCAATTAATGCCTGCTGTCAACTGTATAATATTAAACATAACTAGCAAAAGTGTCAACATATATATATAATTTTTTAGCTCACTTCTCTCTTGGGGTACCTTATAAATCACCATACCATATACAAAGATTAATGGGCTGCACATCCACTTTGTAGCCATGGAAGATAAGTTAAAGGTTTGTTAAAATTCCGACCTGGAATTGCTGAAACAGCATAGTGGCCCTAGTACTACAACAGACTGTGGTGGTGGTGTGTTAAAACCACTCATTTATTTAGTGCTATTTTACAGAAAATAACAATTTATAAGAAAATAAATTATTAAATTAGAATGATTATATCTCCAGATCTCACTACCATGTTTTAGTCTTAGACTAAATAAAGTGCACCCAGTTATAGGCAAATGCACATGACGAAAAATATTTTTAAATCATGAAATCATCTTTGTTGAACTTAGTTGCATAAAAAAGATGTGTGTTATAATTACAAAGCTCCCAGAAAAAGGAGAACAGAAAAAAAGAGAGAGACAAACAGAATGTAACTGTCCAGTAACACTATTAAATAAAAATGTGTTTTAAAGCCTGTTAGAGAGGATATTTAGGGTAAGACGTACGTGTGGTGTATGAACCTGGATGGATAGTTGCATGTTGCATCTGTGTGTCAAAATGTGTGTCAAATGTGTGTTTTTCCAATGCAAGAAATCAATAACAACTTAGTGAGTATATGCTATTCATACTTACAATGATGAGGAAGATGAAATAAATGAAGTTGTAAAAGGAATGTGCGTCCATGACATAGTACATGATATCCACCCACCCCTCTAGAGTGATGACCTACAGACAGCAGACAGGAGGAAGCAGGGAGTCATGGTTTACTTCCAGCTTGAAATTACCATAATTATTATTTTTTTATTATTTTAGTAATAAATAGATGCATAAAAAGATAGACAGACAAATAATACACAAATATAAATGATAATGAAATAAAGTATGCACAGTATTTTTCAAATTCTTTTTAATTTAAAAAGCCTTTTAAGTCTACTTAAATTAATTATATGAATCAAAGCATTTATTTTTAATGTATTTAAATAGTTCATTTTTTTCAATTAATCCTTCACACACACACACACACACACACACACACACACACACACACATATGAATATTAGGATGGTATCTTGTTTCTTGATGTTCAGAGCACTGGACAAGGATGAAGGTTATCAGAGGCTGCTTTAGCTCAGTTGGCCAATCAGGTTATTCGAAGCATGATAAATCACTCTCACCTTAGCAACCAGATTACTCAAACATGATACATAACTTTGCTGCAACCAATCTGATTAGTGGGAAACATGATAAATACTTGATTTCATGGGACAAGGGTTACTTACTGGTGTAAATTGATTTACCCATAGCTTTGAGGCTGCTCACTCAATTTGTATACAAGAAAACTGTGTCTGTTAATGCTTCATAAGAATACCTGAGAGTGTTGAAGATCCAAACTACAGCTCCTTTGCTGAATATCATACTCAGCAATATGGAGCAAATATTTTATACATGTAGTTAAAAAAGGGTCTAAGTTTTATATCTCAGTGTAATGTTCTGCTATTCATGTCACTGTTTCAACCAGAACATGACCCTGCTCTTTTGTCTGGTTCTACCAAGCTAAAATATGTACATGCTGAAAAATGGGCTATACATTTCTTCCCATGTGGTTTAAATTACTGAACACATTTCAGTGTTGAACAAAAGAGTTCATTTGCATATCGCAATGGCAAAAAACTACAATTATCAGACGAAGTATCATGCAACCCTATTTTGTACCAAAAAAAGAAAAAATCGCACAAAATATCGCTCTTTACCTACTTCATCACCAGTAGGTTTCTCACCACAGTACCTCTCATGAGCAGATATACATGGGCAGTATGTCATTCTCAACCTAGCATCTACACTCACATGTTAGTGAAAGGGCAGGGGGTGTCACACTGCTATGAGTGTGTCGGGTACAACAGCAGTGTTGCTGGAGTTTTAACACATCTCAGTGCCACTGCTTGGTCAAGAATGATTTCCACACACAGAAATAACCAGGCACCAATGGATTTGTGTTCAGATACTGTGTCTCGCTTGGAAAAGACTTTGGCATCACATGCACCTGGAAGATGGCAATCCAAGCGTATCCTATGTTGTCAAAGTTGATGGCTCCATTGTGAGGATTGTGTTCGCTGGCTCTGCAGCTGTTGTAGTACACATTCCAGTTGACACACCCATTGCGGCTGGCCTCTCGAGGGGTCCGAGTTGTGATATTATCAGCACTGAGCTGACAGTAGGCCCCTCCCTCTCTGCGGGGTGGAACGTCGTGGCAACGCAGCATTCCGTTGTCACGATTGGTTGAACAGATAAAGGGGATGTCATCAGACTCCTCAGGCCGGTAATAAGTGCTAAAAGACTGAGAGAGATTATACATCCTAGATGGAGAGAAAGAGAGAAAGAGAGGAGAGATTATATTTAAAGATTAATATTATCTTGTGTTTTAGCTGCTTAGTAATTTAGCTGTTATGTGTGTTTCGATTTATTCTTTGTTCTTCAACAGCTCTTTGACTGAGGCAGATGCAATTAGAGGCAGCTTCAGTGAGAATAAGAGCTGAGAGAAAACAAACAGGAGGGTGATGTAACAAAACCTCTTGTGAGAATCAAAAAAACAATGGAATGGAATCTCCCTGAGCAATACAGTTGAACCTTTAAAGAACCAATATGTGCCTCAAGAGGTGGCTCTATGACCTCAAAGACTATTGTATAGATTTTTGTCTCAAACACCAACCTACCCAAAATGTGATATGGGTGAGTGGTGACTTCTCGTATAAACTGGTAACAGTTAAGGATCACAAAGCCCATTCAACTAAGAGCTGCCGCATTTTCTCAGCTCTGAAAGCCAGGTAGGTTCCAGACCATGGCTCATGCAGCCTTGATGCCAGAACAACACACTTTGTTACTCCATCTGTCAGGCACAAAACGCTGCTTCAAACATCCATCCACGTGCATTTCCACATTATACATTTTAAAAGCTTGCTAACAGCCTTAATTAGCTAGCTTGCCCTCGGGTTACAGGCTTGTACGTCTTCTTTAGTCCTCATTGGGTACTTTATAAGCCTGGACAATGTAAGCCTCCAGCTACCTATGAGAAGTGAGTAGGAGATTGTTGACCAACAACTTGTCCTAAGACAATGGAAGATAATTGTCCACGAGTCCTTTAAAAACTGCAGTGAGAACATCTAACATACCTCACTTTTTAAACCTGTCTATGTCTCCCTTTAGTGGCCTAATGCTACCCACCTGCACCTCTTACAGTGAAATGTCCACAAGTAACCAACTGCAAGGAGCTCTTAAAAAGTTTATTGCAGCTACTCTCCAAACCTATGGTGCCTGACACAGTGCAAGCTACTTTGGCAGCCTGGTTTGTGCTCACGTATAAATAAACAATAAACCCAGACCAAGGCCAGATACCCAGTCTGGAGTCTGGGGCACAGCGGCTGAGAGTAGCTTGCCTCTTGATGAGAGGAGCTGCCAAACCTGCTCTAGTAGTGTGGCTGCAAAGAATACTGAAGGGTGAATGTGATTTTATCCATTCAAACCTTTGCAGACTAGGCCTTATGACGCATTTTGTGTTTCTAACACTCCAAAGATCTGGGCTGGAAATATGTGTAACAGCTGGGGAAAACCCATCTTCTGGCACATAGCCAAACAGCATCAAACAACACCAGTTTGGTGTACCAGTACCTCAGACAGACTGCTTCATTTGCCTCCCTGTCTCACTTGTTAATCCTTTGCAGTTAATTTGCTTACTTTTCTTTGCAAACATGACCCACTTCGCCTACTGTGATCTCAAAATGCAGGGCTTCTCTTAGTTCTTAGAATTATTAAGATTAGAGCTGGGGGTAGAGCCTTTTCCTACGAAGCCCCTCACTTATAAAACTGCCTTCCAGCTTTAATCCGACAGACAGACTCCCAATATCTAAATCTAGCCTAAAGACTTATTTACTCAAGCTTTTACCCATCTGTATATAAAGGTGCAGAGTCTGGGGCCCCCAGTCGTAGAGTTTTCCTGTAATCTAAAATGCTAGAGCTGTCATCCAGATACTGCATGTTTTCCCTCAGATTTGTGACAGTGATCTGGGTGAAATACAATGTATCAGAGAGCCCTCAGGATTGTGTTCACCCTCTGGCCATCCCTCCTTTCAGTCATGTTGTTACAGATAAACCTGCTAGAGCTACATGATGATCATTGGTGTAACTACAGTAAGTGCACTGTTCAGATGGTCATCTTTACAAACCTAACCTGCAACTTCCTGTTTTATTTGCTACTTGACTAGACCTGCTCAACTGCGATAAAGCATCTAAGAAAATGTTCTGATCATGACTGTAATGATCCAAAGCTACAAGTATATGATCCAAAGCTGACAGTTGATGAACCAAAGCTGCCAGTAGGTAGGTCCAAAGCTGCCAGTAGATGATCTGATGCTACCAGTAGATGATCCAAAGCTGCCAGTAGATGATCTGATGCTGGCATGTCAGAAACAACCCACCCATCCTACACCCACTGGAGCAACCAAGGCTCCCAACATCTACTCTGAAATGGCTACTAAAACTAATGCAATAAAGCATGGACTGGCTACTTGCTGGGCCATCCAGTGGAGGATGGATTCCTTCCTAAGTTTTGATTTCTTCCTTAATATGAGTTTTTTCCTTAACAGGATTTTTTTTTCTTGCCACTGTTGTAGAACCCTTTATCAACAAGGATCTGGACCCAAACATAAGTACAGCTGTTTTGTGACATCATGTGTTGTACAAAGTGCTATATAAATAAATTTGACTTTGACATCCTTTTGTGTTAACAGGTATCCAGAAGGGCAGTACCATGATATTCAAGCTGACAACCTGCATGTGATGCTTCACTGGAAGGGCACACTAACAGCTGCTGGTTAACATACTCATGTAAAGTGCTTCCTTCTGTTGGCAAGGCCAGTATCTCAGCACACCAGAGTCAGTGGGTAGAATAGTTGGGTCAGTTTATTGAGGCGGTCAAGATGGGTGCACAAAGAGCTGATCTCCCTTTTGGTCAATGGAGCCGACAATGTCTGGCCAGTGACATAATCTCTTAAAGTAATCTATCAGTGTGTTTCATAATCATTTAAATACCAAGCCTGTGAACATGCTAGCAGTGCTCCCTTATACAGGACCTACTTATTCAGGACCTGCTTATACAGGACCTACTTATACAGGACCTACTTATACAGGACCTACTTATACAGGACCTGCTTATACAGGACCTACTTATACAGGACCTGCTTATACAGCACTCCATCACTTGACCATTAAGAATGTTCTTGAAGACAGCAAATCATTTACAGGTTCATGTCCATTCAAGCCCTGGAACCTTGTGGGTACCAAGTAAACTCACCCACAGTTAAGCAGCTGCAGAGTTTTTAGTTTTTAAACACCGTAGACCAATGGAGATGCACGAAGGACATCTGCGACCAGTTCACATGCAGTAGGTGTTCGTGCTGGTAACATCGGAGTGCGTCCCTGCAGAGGGCACCTGCATGGACGTCAGCAGAGCTCCACCTGACACAATTTGCGAGTTTCGGTCATGGGAATGTCAAGTGCACCACCCTTGGTGCGTAGCCTGCAGTTCAGTGCAGACAGGTTCATTACTCGCGGTGTGGCGCTTCTAGACTTTTGGTGACATAGCTGTTTACCGCTGTGCCCAGTTCTATGTCATTTATATACTCAGATTCAGTATGGAAAGGTCACGCGGTCTAATGAGCAGCTCCATGTCAGTCTTCCCAAAATAAAGTTTCCAAATGACTCTCAGAAGTTCTGGGAACAGACTCGACTAATGTGTCTCTGACCGGTATGCTTAGGCTTTAGTGGAGCCATTGTAATGGAACGTTCCAAACAAGTTATTGCCTAGAAGGAGAAGGCAGACAACAGAGGCAACAGAAAATGCCTGCCGGGTGTGAGCACGTGTCAGTGTAAGTGTGAGGTTATGTGTTGTGTGCTGCATCATTTGGCATTGAAGTGAACTGCATGTAACATCTGCACTCACATCCTTATGTCGTCGTCCAGGAAACAGCGGTTCCGAAGTAACCCCGCCCACAGCTGCACGCCAACAATTCCAAAGATAAAAAAAACGAAGAAACACAGCAGCAACACGTTTCCTAGCATTGGTAACGTATCCAGCAGCAGTGTCACCAAGATACGCATGCCTGAAAAATAACAACACAAAATTGATGATTAAGTTCATTCATATAATGGTCAAGATAAATATGCATAATTAATATAACAAAGTATAGTTATAGTGTTTTTGTTTTTGAAGGTTTATGATTGTCAAATTTGTAGTGCTAGAAATCAGTGTAACATATGTGTTTACTTGGAAAAAATTTAACATTTGTGGGTTGATTTCAGCTTACTAGCTGTAATACTAGCTGTCAGAGTAGAGGCAACGTTTCTGTTCCAACTGAGTATAATTCATTGCCTGTAAAATTCATTGTCCCTTTTAATTCTAGAGATTCTAGAGCCATGTGCTCCTCATAGGTTCCTCAGATAACCACTCATGTCAAGCTTGCAGGGGGAGATACTTATGCTATGTCTTCTATTGGAAGAGGCAAGGTGACAATGACTTATTTTCATTTGTAGTGTTTTTGCCCAACAGGGAGAGCTCTTGAAGCTCAGGGAGGCCCCTATCTCTTCATCCAAGAACTTTCAACATGGGAAACAAGCAATTTTAATTGCAAGGTGCAGAAGAAGCTGTTATATCAGTTAGTCCCAACCAGGACATCAGCAGTAATGCTTCAGAGACAGAGGTACAACAGTCATACTGTAGTTATTAGAACAGTGATGAGGATCATACACAAGGGGTGGACAATGTGTGATTCCATTTTTATCCACACAGAAAGATACAAAGTCCATAGAGTCATTAGGAGACCAAACCACTGGTGCAAACTGCAGGCAGCGTGTAAAGGGAAGTTGCTTTCAGTAGCAGCAAGTGAATGGGAAAAACTGACAACAAATGTGTTGAAGAATTGTTTCTGGGACTAACCTATATTAGCAATCTAAGCTATATTAACAAACTAAGCTGTGGCAGTGGTAGCTCACTGGTTAAGGCACTTGACTAGTAGTCAGAAGGTTGCTGGTTCAAACCCCTCCTCTGCCCAGTTGCCACTGTTGGGCCCTTGAGCAAGGCCTTTAACCCTCAACTGTTCAAGATGTATTTAAGTCGCTTTGGATAAAAGTGTCAGCTAAATGCTGTAAATCTAAGCTATATTAACAATCTAACCATGCGATTTAGGTTGGTTGCCTTTGTATTGGTGAATTTAGAAACAATGGTAAGAATGAATAAAACTGACAAAAACCTCCATTAAACTATATTATCAACTTTTAATCCATTTCAACATTCTGTTTAAATGTAATTTTCTAGGGACCAAAACAGATGGAGCATGTTCACAAAGTCATTCAAACTGAAAAAGACGTGAGAAAACACGTTATATTTTAAAGGTTAGGATGTTTTATGTTTTTGTGTTTAATATTAAAACAAAGACTTGAAATACTGCGGGGTAACAGATATTTTAGTGGAAGTTTTGAGACTGATATCCTGTTTTTATTCCGTAATGACAGATTTCAGTGTATTTTATTTGGCCCATATATGACTTCTATTTAGCAATTTTTATGAATCCTTATGCACATACATACATCTCACAAAAGTGAGTACACCTATCACATATTTGTAAATATTTTGTTATATCTTTTCATGGGACAACACTGAAGATGTGACACTTTGATACAATGTAGTCAGTATACAGCTTGTGTAACAGTGTAAATGTGCAGTGCCCTCAAAATAGCTCAACACACAGCCATTAATATCTAAACCGCTAGCAACAGAAATGAGTACACCCCTAAGTGAAAATGAGTACACCCCTAAGTGAAAATGAGTACACCCCTAAGTGAAAATGAGTACAACCCTAAGTGAAAATGAGTACACCCCTAAGTGAAAATGAGTACACCACTAAATGAAAATGAGTACACCACTAAATGAAAATGAGTACACCACTAAGCGAAAATGAGTACAACCCTAAGTGAAAATGAGTACAACCCTAAGTGAAAATGAGTACAACCCTAAGTGAAAATGAGTACACCCCTAAGTGAAAATGAGTACACCCCTAACACCACTAAGTGAAAATGAGTACAACCCTAAGTGAAAATGGCCAAATTGTGCTCTCTCATACTGGTCACTGGAAGTTCAACATGGCATGTCATGGCGATGAACTCTCTGAAAAAAAAATGGAGCTGCAGCACGGTAGCCAAGACCATACAGTGGCTTAACAGGACAGGTTCCACTCAGAACAGGCCCTGCTGACCAAAGAAGTTGAGTGCACATGCTCAGCGTCATATCAAGAGGTTGGCTTATTAAAATAAATGAATGAGTGCTGTCGACATTGCTGCAGAGGTTAAAGGGGTGGGGGGGTCAGGCTGTCAGTGCTCAGACCATACACCTCACACTGTTCTGCATGGCTGTTGTCCCAGAAGGAAGCTTCTTGCACAAGAAAGCCCACAAACAGTTTGCTGAAGACAAGCAGATTAAAGACATAGATTACTGGAACCATATCCTGTGGTCTGATGAGACCAAGATAAACTTGTTTGGTTCAGATGGTGTCAAGTGTGTGTGGCGGCAACCAGGTGAGAAGTACAAAGACAAGTGTGTCTTCCTACAGTCAACCATGGTGGTGGGAGTGTCATGGTTTGGGGCTGCATGAGTGCTCCCAGCTGTGGGGAGCTACAGTTCATTAAGTGAACCATGAATGCCAACATGTACTGTGACATACTGAAGAAGAGCATGATACTCTTCCTTTGGAAACTGCACTGCAGGGCAGTATTCCAACATGATAACAACCCCAAAAACACCTCCAAGACGACCTTGTTAAAGAAACTGAGGACAAAGATGCTGGACTGGCCAAGCATGTCTCCAGACCTAAACCCTATTGAGTATCTGTATGGCATCCTTTGGAAGGTGGAGGAGCACAAGATCTCTAACATCCACCAGCTCCATGGTGTCATCATGGAGTAGTAAAAGAGGACTCCAGTGGCAAACTGTGAAGCTTCATTGAACTCCATGCCCAACAGAGTTAAGGCAGTGCTGGAAAATAACGGTGATCACATAGAATATTGACACTTTGGGCACAATTTGGTCATTTACAATTAGGAGTGTAGTCACTTTCGTTGCCAGAGGTTTAGACATTAATGGCTGTGTACTGAGTTATTTTGAGGGCACAGCAAATTTACACTGTTATACAAGCTGTACACTGACTACTTTACATTGTATCAAAGTGTTATGACTTCAGTGTTGTACCATGAAAAGAAATGTGAGAGGTGTGCTCACTTTTGTGAGATACTTTATGTATGACCAAGGTATATGTTTTATACTGACAATGAATGGTAAAATAGACAGCATAAAAGTAATGATAAATTGCAAAAGTATTCAATATTCTTAAAATGTTTCATTAACATCACAGGGAAAAGAACTTCTAGTTACCAAGAAAAAGAACTACCAGGACTTGCCAAAGTCTGTGGTGCTTAAATCAGCAGTAGGTATAAAAGTAACATTTTGTTATAGAGTACATGAGAAAAAAAAAAAGACTTTACTCCGTGTCATGGTTCGTGGTTCCCATAACAACCTGCTAAAAATTTTCATTAGTGCTTTACTGCTTAATTAACTCTATTTATAATAGTTTCTTTTATCAAACAAACATCTAAGCATTAAAATAAGTGTATGCTAACTTATATCTACTCTTTTATAAAATAAATATTACTCTAGATTAATTTTCATGTCTAAAAGTTAAGGAATTATGTCTGTTTCTTCGATGGCTGACAGTGTTGATATTGTTAACATGACACAGGAAGTTGGTCTGGACTGCAGTAAAGGGGAGAAGCCAGGAAGTTGTACTCAATCAAATTTTCATTCCCTGCTCAGTCCTACTGACTTTACATAAAATGTTTTGTTGCTGTGTGACCACAATGTTATAACAAATTCTATTCACATACCGTTTTTAGTTTAGAATTGTGCACTTCCAATAACTAGATCAGAAGTGGACTGAAAGCAAAAGTAGCTAGCTAGATTATCTTTCTAACATTATCTAAAACAGAAATCTACCTAGATAATCCAATCAACTAGTTTGCTACATGCTAACTTATTAGTTATGAAGATAGCAGCTTAATTCACAGGTGCTCATTACAAAGTGGTGATTTCTCTTCATTACTGAAGAGTTACTAGCAAATGGTCGTTCTTGGCTAACTCCAGCGAAACATTGTTCTAGTAAAACATCGCTCAGTGCCCATATCCTGGAAAAATCCAGAATGTTGTTCCTGGATGTACGCATGCTCAGTAAATTCTGTGCTGTTGTTCAGCAAACATTTTTTTTCTCTACTTCCTCAACAAGGTTGAGTGAGCACAGTTATTCTCATTCAGCAAATGTAACATTTTAAGTTGAAAGTTAAAAATTACACTGTGATTGACAAAACCAATTTTTCTGTGGGGAAGCAATTATTTCCATATCTTATGTTGTGCCTGCATATATTTCTTCATTCCTAGAGAATTTCATAACATAACTTCTTTTTTTACCTACAGTGAAGGTAAAAATCACAAAAATATCCATTACACAGCAGTTTTTCAGGCTATTGTTATGACAGTACAGATACTACACAGAGTCTTTTTGAAGTCCTTACTTGTTACATTTTACCATGTCAAGTGTAAAATCAACAACAATATGACACGCTGACATACCAAAAGGAAACTCAAAAATGCTGAGTTGCAGAGTGAATCGTCATAATGTGTCATGATGTCATAATGTCATTTCACAAAATGTTATGACATCCCAATTTCACCAAAAATCTGTCACTTGACACAGTTGTAATGACAACTTGAAATCAAAGTTGAGAAAAGCAACTTTTATAACTGCTTATGCTTGTAGGAATAAGCATACATAAAACATTTATACCTGATTGAGTAACCTTCTAAACATTGACCAAATTATACTGTACATTATAGTGCATGACACACAAGAATGCAGAACTCTGTTACTGCCAGTCACCTGACCTTCATTATAACCATTCACCTGACCCCCGTTACAGCCAATCACTTGACTTCAGCATCCAGCAGCTGGTAGATTACAGATTACACAGCACCATGAAAAAAAATTAATAAATGGCAGCAGCCTATTCAGTACAGCTGAAGAGAGGATCACTAATAAAGTGATCACTCTGTGCATATATAAATGGGACCTCAACTTAAATCAACTTGTTTTTGCCCCGATTACACTTGGCCTGTGGAGGGAGGCTCGCATTTGATGCTGCATTTATGAGCTGGATGTGGGTGTGATTAGAATGTCTGCCCCAGTCCCGAGGTGAACAGGTTCACAGCACTCGAGGTACTCCATCGCTGAAGCCTTCTGTGCTGTCTGTGCTCACAGGCCTCGGCAATTATTGCCCTGTTCCAAAACTTGAAGTGCCGCATCCGAGATTAATGTACATTTACTGTCAGGTTTCAAAAAGCCTGGGGTGCTGTTACTAGGTCATATGCTTTCCTACCATCATTTGGGCTCTGTGCACCTAATAAACAGCATGTTATGAAAGGCTTTTAACATTCACAAAGCTATTCAGAAATATGCTTTATGGTTCACGGCATACAAAGAATATCAATTTTACGTTCTTGCAATATGCAGAAAGGCCCAGAGAAAGAAAGAAGGGGGGAGAGAGAGAGAGAAACGGTGCATAATCACACACTTAAACAGTCCATGGTTAACACCTTGTTCAGGGGTTTGAGAGTAAACAAATTGGAAACTTAACAGCTAAGGGGTTTCTTTCCTCACTGCATCCAAAATTCTACTGCTACACTTCTATACACATATACACACACACATACACACACACACACACACACACACACACACACACACACACACACACGTATATAACTTATGTATTTGTTTGCTTTTCTCAGTTATTTTTAAATCCATAACATGCCTAATGCTAATCTTTGGGTTAAATCCGTTACCACAACACCACTTCAGCATGCTTGCATTCTACAGATTACAAGATACGACAACAATAAATTTAGTCGCCGAGTTTGCTTGGCCGACGTCAGTGAGCAGCTCCCTAAGTGTTCTGGTAAGCAATAACAGTGCGTTTCTGCAAATGAAAAAAAAAAAATTAGTGAGAAAATCTGTAAACATGGCAAGTGAATCTTTCTCCATCTCCTTACAGCCCAAATCACTTCAAATCAGCACACATAGGGAGCAAAGAGGAGGGGGTAAAACCGAAGGGGATGAACCTGAAATGAGAGGGGGGTGGGGGGGGGGGGGTAGCAACGCGGCCCCATTTCCCAGATTCATGATAGCCAAAAACTCCAGAGTGTGAGTGTGTGATAACTCTGCACGCCCGTGTGAGAGTGTGTGAGTGTCAGATGGAGGGAGAGAGATACTCACTGGGTACTCTGTTGATAGCACGAAGAGGTCTGAGGACTCTGACAGTTCTAATAGCGGAGAAACTAACGTTGTGTCCATCTAGAGAGTACTCTAGCATCCTAAATACACACACACACACACACAGACACACACACACCTCAATCAATGAGTAACCAGTACAAATACAATTATTACAATCTTTGTACTTCTTCACCATGTCTTGGCTGTACCAAACATCCAGTTCTATTATTCATTGTTTATCATTTCTATTCATTTAAAATATAAAATATATAAATATAAAATATTATATAAAATATTAAATATAAAATATACTCTCATGAGCAATTTTATAGAATCATCTCGTCAGTGTGCCATTAGTGTCTAGAGTCCATCTGTTTATTATGCACAGTTTGTGTTGGCCATGCCCCCAGTTCCTGCCTGTCTGGATATTTTGAGTGGCGGACCACACTGGCATTCATGCAATCCCCAAGCAACATAGCTATGCCTAACAAACGTGCATCAGCTCAACAGCCGTGGTGGTGCCACTGTCATGTTGGTGTCACTGGTGTGTGGAGAAAAGTCCACTACACAATTAATATCCAGGCACCAGGGCTCCAGAGGTCAGATGCTGACCAATCAGGAAACAGATGGAGGGTGGCATCTCGACAGAGTTACTGTCTAAATCAGTACATTTATTAGACACCATTAAGAAAAGTGTAACTGACACAGTGGCTGGTAAGTGTATATTCTGCAGGAAAATGGTTGATTGGTACCCAGATCAGAATGCATTTTGCTACCGGAGCAAACATCTGAAATTGATCAAAGTGTCTTTTTTATTGATTTGTCATTTGTGTTTCACCATGAGAAAGTGTTTCACAGAGCTTAATCAGGGTTCCCCCATACAGAGTGGTATTCTGAAAGTCAAAAAACCTATTCTGTAACAGCCACTTGAAAGGATATGCATAATATGAATGGACTGGTAAGACAGGGAGGAATGAATCAGGGAGGAAAGATACATGGAGGCAGACAGAGTGAGAGAGAGAGAGAGAGAGAGAGAGAGAAAGAATACAGGAGTTATCTATGGGATTGCCTGGTAGTAGTTGTCATTCAGGAGCATATCTGTGACACATCGACTTGACATTAGGACTGGAACTGACATTAAAACTTGAATTGACATTAAACATACACAAAAGCCTGCATGCACACACACACACACACACACACACACACACGCACACACACACTATGATAACAGGGGGGCTCTTCCTGCAGAAAGAAGAAATAGCTGGTTTATGATTGGTCACTCACCCTGCCATGACAATAAAGAAGTCGAGGCGGTTCCACGTGTCGCCAAGGTAACACTTTGGCCCAAACACCCCCAGAGCTACCATCTTAAGCACCATCTCCACAGCAAAGAACGCAAAGATGAAGTCATCAAATGCCTATGGAAAGACCATACTGATATCACAGCACAGACAAATACTCAGCATTTGTACAACTGAGAGACACACACATACCTTCATGCACAGTTGACTAACATACAAAAATTTTAAACAGCAAATGGCTTATGCCCAGATTTTGCACACACTTAACAGAAGCTGGAAATCGGTTACGATGCAATTTGCTTTCTTAGCATATACAGTAAATGGTATATATACAGTAAATACATATACATATACATATACAGTAAATGGTATATACTTCTATAATACCTGACTACTGCCCGTTTCATTAAAACCATTACAAAAAACCATTACCAGTACTGAAGTGCAGTAGTACCACATTTACAAACTTCAGAATAATGTTTTAATTGTTTAAAAAACTTAAAACACAATATTGGCATATTGTGTATCTAGTCAGATATTAATTACTATGCAGTTTTAATTTCATAGGTTTGTCAGCACTGTTTCATTAAAATCATTACACACACACAAAAAAATCAAGCAATTAAAACTGCGTAGTAGTGTTTTATTAATTGAGTGATTTGATGTTCTGGTCTTTGTTCAGACATCCAGCAGTGGCCCAGTTTCTCTGGTGGAGGTGGAGTCTCAATACAGACAGCCACACACCCATGAGGGTTTGCCCCACTCCCATACCTGTAGTATGCTGCATCTGTCTGAGCTGCACTCAAGGTCCTGGCAGGGCTGGAACATGCCCAGCGTGACGCAGTTTAGCAGAATCACCAGCATGCTGACTCGCTCGAACCATGTGCATCTGGAGTTAAGGATAACCAAGCTCCCGATTTACCACTGCAGTGTGGTAACGTTACCACACATTACAGCGGCATTGTTACATTACAGCAGCATTACACTACAGCAGTGTTACACTACAGCAGTGTTACATTACAGTGGTGTTACACTACAGCAGTGTGACATCACAGCAGCGTTACACTACAGCAGTGTTACATTACAGCGGTGTTACACTACAGCAGTGTTACATTACAGAGGTGTTACACTACAGCAGTGTTACATTACAGCAGCGTTACACTACAGCAGTGTTACACTACTGCAACATTACAATACTGCAACTTTACACTACTGCAGTGTTAGAGGTTGTATGATAACAGGATAAACAGATAGAAAATCCAACATTTCCAGACATGTGTAACATAACTTGCCAAATCAGACATGCTGAAATTCTGAAATTTAATTCTTCAGAGGTTCACAAAGAAATCAAACGCTAAACACATCCAAACAAACGAGAGCACTCTAAACCACTCAGCCATTTACACTGACTAGGTTAAATCACAGAAATGGTTCTTACAGCTTGTCCACATAAATCAATGAGGAATGACAGACTGCCTGGGTGACAGACAGAAGATGAATACTAAAGAAGCCACACACGTCTGTAACTTGAGTGATGCAAGATCAGACAACATCAGAGAGAAACTGTAAGGGTTCTGTTACATCGATCAGAACTGGATATGCTGTTGTAGAAACATGTCAAATCCATAAATATACAAGTAAATGTAGTTTAGCATTTCTATTTCAAAGTTACATTACTTCAAAGCTGTGATATGAACTGCTTTGAAGATCTGGCATGCTGAAATGGGTGGAATTATGCATGAAAAGTGTATGGTAATGATGCTAACAAAAGGATTATTAAATGATTATCTTTTAAAATAGGGTTCTATCCATACAATCTGGAAAGTTTAAAAGATGCTAGTAAAACTTAGTACTC
The DNA here is from genome assembly GCA_025802075.1 of Tenebrosternarchus preto. Classification (NCBI taxonomy): domain Eukaryota; kingdom Metazoa; phylum Chordata; class Actinopteri; order Gymnotiformes; family Apteronotidae; genus Tenebrosternarchus; species Tenebrosternarchus preto. The sequence goes on along the minus strand of JAOYMR010000013.1, from coordinate 1,826,386 downwards.
TCAATTACGTCCCTTTATACTGAGTCATTTTTCTCGCACAATTAATGCATACTACTCAGCAGATCTTCTGAGCTTCATTCGGATCTGTCAGCCTCTAATATGATTTCGTCTTTGGAGGCCCCAGTCCTTTCTTTTCTTGCTTACGTTTATGCATTAAACGGCCCAATCACAAACTGGCAGGTGGGCTCTGTTTTTGGCAGACAACTACCAAGGAACTCAAGATTGTGCTGCATGACAGCAGGGTTTGGTTTTGACGTGTTTGACGTCTGCTCCAGCGGTCGCTGTTAGCATCTGTCGCTGTTCCCACTTTCTTAGTATGGTCCAAAGGCAGAGCGTTAGCCAGATTAATTAGCCTGCAAATCAACTAATGGAGGGCTATTTCATCATAGGGAATACAGATATGATTTCTAGTTTATTGTTGCTCAACAATACAACACCCAACAACAGCAGGGCTTCTCCACCAACTTTGAACTCTTTGGGATTAGTACAGTGTGTGTGTGTGAGGGATTATTACAGTGTGTGTGTGTGAGGGAAGTGTGTGTGATACATGTGTACACCTTTTGCTCTCTCCCATTATTTGTCTTACAGATACGCTGCTCAGGATTTAAACCTGGTCTACTTTTTTTTTTCTTTCAACTGTGGCAACAAGCTTTCTCATGAACCATCTATTTGAAAAGCCACATAAAAATATTCAAATCTTGATAACTGTGATGATGATGATGATGATGATGATGATGATGATGATGACGACGATTACAGTAACCATGCAAACAGTGCTGAGTTCCTTCGTCATGAACACATCATTAGATTAGCGCAACGTCTTTGAAAGATTATCTCACAGGCCAAGCTCCTCCCTCTTGGTCAGCTTCCATCATTGTGTTTTCACAAACACACTCTCACACATAGGCACAGCCATGCAAACACATACAGGTATTTAGCTTTTACACACCAGCCAATGAGAAAAGTGAAAAAATCACACACACACCACGGGGGGGGGGGGGGGGGGGGGGGGGGCGGGGGGGGGGGGGGGGCGGGGGGGGGGGGG
>JAOYMR010000013.1:1791878-1804089 GCA_025802075.1 Tenebrosternarchus preto | reverse complement strand
AGGTGAGGTAAATCAGAAAGGACACACTACACACTCAATTTAACAGTTAGTGGTGTTACACCAGGTGAGGTAAATCAGAAAGGACACACTACACACTCAATTTAACAGTTAGTGGTGTTACACCAGGTGAGGTAAATCACAAAGGACACATTACACACTCAATTCTGCAAAGCTGTGGCCCACTGGACTGGAATATGAACCCTCTTGTAAAGTCAGTAAGAATGAGAATATTTCAGTAGGATAAAATAAAAAATTATCGACTGAATGAGAAAAAAAAATCTGTTCCAATCTCCTGTATGGTGTTCTTTTTTTATATATATATATAACCTACATGCTGCTGTATGGTCTTGATGCTGCTTTGTGACAGTGCATGATGGACAATGTGCTGCCGTGAATTAAACTGGGCTGAACTGAACTATACCGGATGTCATGTTTTGGAGTGTGACTGTAAATGAAACGGGCTCACTTATCTTTATTAATTTTAGCCCAAGGTGGAAATGCCCAAGGAATATTAAAGTGGACTAAAAAATGCTGCTGCTCAAAATGGACACGAGACTGGTTAAGGTTAAAAAGCGAAACAGCAGTTTAAAACACGCTGCTCTGAAGCTCAGTGCTACTGTAATTCCATTCGATGCTTTCAGCACCACCAAACCTGTAACCGACTTGCATGCGTGCTTGTTCAAGCTGATTTTTTTCGAATAATTAAAATCAATTTATTGAATTTACCCTCTGCATAAATCCCCAGCCTTACTGGTAACACTCCTCCTGTTCCACTGGAGACTGTCGGGCCATATGGATGTAATCCATCGAATAGCATCAAGATCTTAAAGAAAACCTCCAATGCTGTGAGCTAGGATTGTTCACTATGTAAATACTTCACCGGCCTATAACGTCATGTGATGGATACTATGCAGAGCTGTCCTGATGTGCACATGGTAGACCTCACGCTACTCCTTAGCCTGGCTGAGCTAGGAAATGCCTGCTATTGGATAATGTAGTGGGCGTGACAAACACACACAAGTGCTAGAAAGGCTTAACATGATTTTTGAGTTGTAGGAAAGAAACGTACATGAGTTCTAAATTCAAATAAGGTATTTATGAGCAAAAGAAAGTTGGAATTAAACAACTTCTGATGAACATCGTGCCTACTGGATGAGTTCTGATAATTTGGGGGGATCTACTGGATGAGTTCTGATAATTTGGGGGGATCTACTGGATGAGTTCTGAGAATTTGGGGGGATCTACTGGATGAGTTGTTATTACACATCCAGCACTTCCCATATTTCTGACTAACCAGCAATGTTCTGTTTATAAAGAACAACCTAACTGCAAATGTGTCAATCAGAAGAACTCATTTCAAGGCAGTCATACATGACACCTTTATTTTTGAATACACTAAACAAAACTTTGTTATATTACCATACTAATAATCTGTAATTATGTGAATGGAAACAATGGCAAAACAGACTGAACTGTAAAGACTGTGGCTTTTACATATACCATAGTATTGGTCCTTACTGGTAAGAGTGCTTGATGAGATCCATGATGACTTGGAGACACACAATGGAACTAACTTGCATCACCCTGAAAGTCTGTGCCAAATTTTATAAAGGCTGTGGAAGTCTGAAACCCACAGGGACTATAATAAACTCATGATCCACTTAACATAAGAACAGTAGATGTCAGAGCAGTGCACAGACACACACAAAAAGCCACAAGCGACGTACATCAACGCCAGCCAATGGATCAAATATCTAAACACACTCAAGAGTAACAAGACTCCCATGGGCTACTGGGAAGTCACACTCGGTCAGGATGCAGGGTTTCTACACTCCATGACTGGATTTATTTATCCATATTCACCCCATAGCCTCAAACATAGTTTCGTTACCAGGACAAAAATCTCTGGTCAAGTGGTCAGGTCAGGTGCCTCAGGTCGCAATATAATATTTCCATATGCAGGCTACCAGGTACCTCCTTATGATTCAGAACGGATACCATATGATCTTAATGGGGTAACACTTGTACCCTGTTCTGTACCCTGTAAAGTGGAGGGAAGGACTAATAAAGGGCTGCCACAGGTTGAGGAGCTTCATTTGGTTCTGGGACTACAGCCAAGCTCTGTACACAATATCTGACAAACTGCTCATGCACTTCACAGGGTACCTCCCAGTGAACAGGGAATTTGGGCCAGATTTCCCACTTTTGCCAACGACCGTACACCCGGACTCAGTGGATGTAGGCTCTCTTCCACAAGGAACCACTTTTATCCTGGTGCTGGCAGGCAAAATGATGGACGATGACCCAAAATGCCAACACTTTTTTTGGTTCTTGCACCACGCATGCATCACAAGTATGTGTATAAGGTGATACCCAACCAGTAAAATTTGGTAGGGAGCTTCAGGGTTGCCTCGGTTACTCCTGCAGCGGAACAAAGCAGAAAGTTCTAGAAACCACCTCCTGCTACAGTTGATTTGACCCACCAGAAAGTCCAGCTCATCAGTGTTCCACTGGGTAAGGTCAGCCTTTACTGCAAAGCTAAGAGTCAAATAGAGTACAGATCTCATGCCAGTCGAAGACCTGTAGGTCAAGGAAGTGGGCCCTGCCCACTGGATGCTCTTTATCTCCTCAACATACTTCAAAAGCTCCTCATCATCACACAGATCGTGGATGAAGGAGCTGCAGGATCACCACTTTTCATCTAACCCCAAATGGCTGTGACAACATTACTGAGCTGCTACCCTATACCTGCTACCCTATACCTATCTCCTGCCGCCTGATCCTCCAACTTTGAATTGCAGCAACCACACGAAGAGTGGAATCTTGACTCCTCTGACTATGGCCATGGGGTTTCTGGGCTTTATACAGTGGCTGTGCTGGGTGGGGCTTTACTGTAGCATGCCATTACTCATTCCACACTGGGGTAGGATGACACCAACTTCATCCTTGCGAGTTCCAGTGTCCACAATGAACAGCTGGAGATCTTGATAAACCAGAAAGTGCTATGAATAGGACTTTGCACAGCATCATCAATGCTGCCTTTGAGTGTGGTATCTAAGTGAACCAATGTTTTTTTAAGTCATAGGACTTAAATTACTTATTTACTACATGTCCTTACGGACTACTGGTGGTTAGAACCATTTTCAGCATAGAAATGCTCGGTCACCGCATCCAATCATACAGCATATCTGATGAAATCTTACGGGTTTCGGTCATCTTAAAGTCCTCTAGCCAGCACCGTCAGAATATCAGAGGATATTGCATCTCAAGGACTCAGACAGATGTCACAATAGGTAGAAAAGACTTGCTGAAATAATTTTTTTTTTTTTTTTTGCACAGAACTACAGTTTAGTCGGTATTCTCTTTAGCAGGTTACATAACCAGGAATGAATTGTGATGAGAAACACTCTGCCTCTACTCACCCACTGGCCCTCACACTGATGATCTCTAACAGTCTAATAGGTTGAAAAACCCTTGTGCTCAATAACGGTAGATAAATGTTACACTTACCAACGTTACATTCACACTGTATACAATCGACACTGTACAAAGATCATTGTGTTTGAAGACAGAGCTGCAGTAATGTATTCTCAAATGGATGTCGACAGGGAAATGTTCTGAGCATTTACACCCCGGCAGTCCCAGAGCCGTATATACGGAATTAAGAATCTACAAGAATCAAGGGGGTGTGATGAATAAGGGCCATGAAATTCCATGGCTGGTGTCTCACACATATACCAAAATGGGGTGTCTGCAAAGCATTGCAGCTCTCTCTCCCACACTACAGTAACTGCCTGTCAGGTACGCTACATTGCCAAAAGTATTCGCTCACCTTCCTTGACTCACATATGGGTTCAATATGACGTTGGTCCACCCTTTGCAGCTAGAACAGCTTCAGTTCTTCTGGGAAGGCTGTCCACAAGGTTTAGGAGTGTGTTTATGGGGATTTTTGACCATTCTTCCAGAAGCGCATTCGTGACGTCACATACTGATGTCGGACGAGAAGGCCTGGCTCTCAGTCTCCGCTCTAATTCATCCCAAAGGTGTTCTATCGGTTCAGGACAGTAAATGCAACACACATCACACCCAACATATTATGCTTACTTGCTAATTAGGTGTTGCCTTTTACAAATAATGAACTCCACATGAAGTTCATATAAGGTGGAGTAATCTGTTATAAACCTTTATGGAAAAAAATCATATGAGATGGAGTAATCTGTTATACTTTATGAAGAAAGGTCCATATAAGGTGGAGCAATCGGTTATAATCCTTTATAAAGAAAAGTTCATATAAGGTGGAGTAATCTGTTATAATCCTTTATAAAGAAAAGTTCATATAAGGTGGAGTAATCTGTTATAATCCTTTAAGAAGGTCACCTTGAAGTACTATTGCTGACCAGCTACTCTGGATTCAGCAACAGATGACTGCTCAGTGGTACTGCAGACGTGTACCACATAAGAGATGAAGAACATAGAGGACCTCGCATCTGGAAGCGTCATTGTTGTCTCCTCATCACCTCGCTTAACCCTCTGAGCTGTGAACAAGCAGGTTGTGATACCAGAGTAATTTAGACAGAGAACTACACATTACTTACAGCAAAGAAAGATTTTGGTCCCTGGAGGATTAATGTTTAGCAGTAAATAAGGACAATGGATGAGGAGAGTACTTAAAATCGGTTTAGTGACATTTTAGAAAAACAAGGGCATGTGATTGGGATAATGTTTGAATTTCACACACATCTCTCATTTGTGGACACCATACAACAGGGTCACGGTGTCACTGATGTGAAGCAACAAAGCTATTTCGGTGCTTTCAGCACCTCCTTGTGTTCAGTTATGTTAAACGGGAGTGAGTGAGTATGTGAGTGAGTTACAAGCCATGTCCATGAGGTGCTTTACATCTAAAAACATTTATCAACCACACGAAAACTGAATTCTCTGCTGCTAAGGAAACTATAGTCACAGAAACCCGAGGACACTGCAAGAATTATGTGTAGTTTTAAAGACCATTGTGCAGTTGTACAAAGCAATTATTTACAATGAGGTGCAGTTGAACAAACGAGGGTGTAGATTTACTGGACAAAAGGGGATATGGTTAAAGCCCATTACTCTGCTATACATGATTTCTGATGTTTTACAAATGGTTTTTACTGAATGTTGACCTGCTGATTTTGAAAATGAAGTCTATTCTTCAGTTTCAAGTACTGCTTATTTGGTATTTGATTAAATTACCTGTTACATATAGGTTTTTGGTAATATGTCTTCCCAGAATTATGTTTAAAATGGTTTTGTTTCACTGAAAATTTTACATTTACAGTGGTTGCAATTTAAATTGTATTCCTTAATGTATTTTAAAGCTATTAGATAAAATCAATGTCTATATCTGTAATGCAGAAAGGCAGGTCATTTAAAAGAAGTTAATTCACCTGATTTGTCTAGTTACATCTGTGGAAGCTGAAGAAAGCCTTACCATGTACACTTTGTCATCAAGTCTGGTGACCAAGACAAGCATTAATCAATGCATAGCGTGAAAGGCATGTGGAGGCATGTCTTAGAAACTGGAGAAAAAGTCATGAACAAACCTCTTCCCAAGGTGAGGCGTGAGCCCAGAAATCACTTTGACGCCTGGTCCTTTTGAAGGATGGGTCTCAAGCATTTTTAGGTTTCTCACATGGACTAATTTCCTGATGATTTGGACCATTTCAGTGAAGAAATAGATGAACAGTGTCATCAAGACATTAAAATAATGGAAAACCGTTATCTGAGGAGATGGGATGTCAAACATGATGGCAGACTATTGCTGGATGTTACAAAGAGACTGTCCAGGTGACAATGAACACAGAAAAAAAACACTGAAGAAACGGTTTTGTCTGTAGGACCGTTTACTTTATCACAGATTATAAATGCGAATGCTGTGAGCATCTGAATGAGCTTTTCTCAGATTTTATATGAGATGTTGCAGGCAAAAATTTCCTTTAGCAAAACCAAGAAAAATCTACATAATTTTGGTTGTAAGTCCTAATCATTCAAGATATCCTTTCGTTTGTGAACAATTCTGATGTAATGTCCAAATTTGTGCTACATGTTCAAAATCAGCAGGTCAGAACTGTACAGATTAACCTTCAAAACGTGAGACATCTGACATTTTTATCAGAATGCATTAGTCGTACTATGTGTTTTATCAGAATGCATTAGTTGTACTATGTGTTTTATCAGAATGCATTAGTTATACTATGTGTTTCGATTGTTCTCCAAGATATCAGAATCTTCTTTTATCTACATTTATAGCGTGGTACCTCTGGCATAGTCTGGCTAGCAAAAGCTTACATTATAACCTTATAATCATTATAATTATAACATTATAATTATAATATTTCATTGTATATTATTTAGTGTAGAATACGGACAAGTTAAATATAGCAAGCAACCAACTTTGCATTTTAATTGCATTTTGTAATATTAGGCAATAGTTAAGCTACACCTTTGATTTGGTTCCCCTAAGATAACGATAATAACTGCAGACTTTGGTTAAAACCTTTCGGAAGGACCGCATAGCAGAGGCTCTCGAGCAAGTTCTCTGTTGTCACCTCGAACATTAATGATAATCCTGATTGCTGGGATGTAACAGAACTCAGCTTTAAGACACTGGGAGCTGGCCAGCTTCCTTGGCTGGATACTTTTGACACAAGCTTGGCCCAGGAGGGTCGTTGAGCAATTCGTGTCCATGCATATTTGAAATTAAGGAGCAATAAATGTGGCCGGCACTTCTGAGAACGTGAGAGTTCACAGGTCTCCTTTCTCCCCCACTCCACAGTATCCATTTTGATTTAATATCAGTCTTTTGGGACAGTGGGGCCAATTAACTCATCAGGCTGTGCTGAGCATAGGGAATTTGAATCCTATTTTTTTTTCATCCTGCATCACTGATGGCTCCACCACTGTGCACTCAGCATTACGTAATGCATATTATTGTGAGTCTGAAGACACTTAAGATACACTATACTGGCAAAAGTATTCGCTCACCTTCCTTGACTCACATATGAGTTTAAATGACATCCCATTCCTAATCCATAGGGTTCAATATGACGTTGGTCCACCCTTTGCAGCAAGATCAGCCTCAACTCTTCTGAGAAGGCTGTCCACAAGATTTAGGAGCGAATAATTTTGGCAATATATAGTGTACATTGAATAGCTCCTCTTGGAAGATGTGCTACGAAGCCAAAGCACTGTAGCAACAGCACCAACAAAACAAATCCGATGATATTCCAGATGAGTAACTGGAATGTACTGTAGTATGACAGTAAATATTTAAAAATATAGAGTTTTCTTTATACTTCTGTACATTCTTAAATGTCTTTAGTATCCTTCAACAGTAGAATATACACTCTATTGCCAAAAGTATTCGCTCACCCATCCAAATGACTGTGCACCAGTGCACAAAGCAAGGTCCGTAAAGACATGGATGGCAGAGTCTGGTGTGGATGAACTTGACTGGCCTGTACAGAGTCCTGACCTCAACCCGATAGAACACCTTTGGGATGAATTAGAGTGGAGACTGAGAACCAGGCCTTCTTGTCCAACATCAAAATGTGACCTCACAAATGCGCTTCTGGAAGATGGCAAAAAATCCCCATAAACACACTCCTAAACCTTGTGGACAGCCTTCCTGGAAGAGTTGAAGCTGTTCTAACTGCAAAGGGTGGACCAGCACCATGTTGAACCCTATGGATTAGAAAGGTGAGCAAATACTTTTGGCAATATAGTGTTTATATATATATATATAAATATATATATATATAAAACCAGCTTGCATGGAGTTCATATATATGTTCATGTATGCATTGAGGAGAGAGAAATGGTGACAGAGAGAGAGAGACATGTTCTGTTTAGGTGAAAGCTACCCTGTAGGGAATGTTTATTCTTCCAGTAAACATTTACTGAGGGCAGAGAGACAGATGAACAGAGCCATGCATCACTTGTCAATGTGTGTGTGTGTGTGTGTGTGTGTGTGTGTGTGTGTGTGTGTACTTGTGAGTGTCAGAAGGGCTTCGGTAGTTTTAATAGTATAGATCTGTAATTGTTATCAACCCACTGGATGTTATAATATAGAATACAAGTAAGAGTTATCATTGCTTTTGTATCTCCCTCCTTACAAAATACACTGAAAACACTGTTTACCTAGGAATTGTTCTGTAATGTAAACATGTACAGCATAGGAAACAGACAAAGGTATTGAAATACACACAGACACACACACACACACACACACACACACACACACACACACTGTTAAAACTAAAAACACCATCTTAGGGCAGCTGTTCAGTCTCACACTGATCTGTGAACAATATGACAAGCAGTATTAAACACACACAGGAGTGTAACTGCAGCGACCAAACCTTATGTAACACAGCTACACTGCAGCTCCAAGACAGCCTGACAGCTAAACTTCTTATAATCGGAACAAACTAAGCCTCCATAAATAACTCTTCATCATAAACACCCAAGGAATCCATGGCATGCTATAGGTCTGTTTTTTGGTCATCTTAACTAGTCTATGGGAATAAAACTCAATAGATTAAGAAGGTTTTGAAGAACTGAAATTTAAAAAATTGCAACACATTTTGTTCCTTGCTCTATCTCATACCAACTGCTCTTTTTGACTGCAAAATATGTTCAATATATCAGACATATTACAAGGATCTGCTCGTCCCTCTGTAATGTCAGCTTTTTTGTGATGATGTACTGTTTTTCAGTTGCCAAAGAGACTGACAGAGTCTGACAGAAACAAGCAGGCTCGAACAGTTTAATAACAGAAATCACTTCAAAATTATATTTATATCCCTTTCATCAGTCTCAAAAGCATCGCAAGCTTTGAAAAGATAATATGGCTACAGATGGAAAAGGACAAATAACCAAAACCAATATGAGAAAACATTCTGTACATTCTGTTCATTCTTGGGTGCAGTCAACAAGGAACAAAGTAATGTGATCTGACAAGGTGTCTTCTTTTTGGTGTCTGGCTTATGTTCTGAAAAATATAAAAGAGCCCCTCCATTTATACTGCCAAACTCCCACGTATTAAAAAATATTATAAGTTTGTTCCTTCTGAAGTAGACAGTAAATTTTTAAAGACCAAAAACAGCCCAACATTACTTCATTGGTGCAGTAAAGCAAACAGACCACTCTGCGCGCAATAAATTTTCGTCAGCGTGAGCCTCGCGAAGATAACCGCGCACGAGAAAGAGGGAGAGAGACAAGAGGTCTGTTCGTGACGCGCGTAAAGGATATGGGCTACATACAAGTGCAAGGCACCAGCTCCGGGGTCGCGTGCTCTGGTGGAGACAGAAGAAAACCACTGGAGCGAGTGACGGATATGGGAGCTGCACACTGTCCTCGGGTGCCGCTTCATGACCACTCGACTCCCACGGTGAGTCCGTAGTCCCGGCGACTCCAGAAGGCGCGTTCTCAACCTCGGACTGAACGCCGCCACATTGCGAGGGGATAGGAAGGCTTACCTCGCCCTTATCCGGCCATGAAGTTGGCTCTGTTCCTTCACCGGCAGTCATGATAGAGTGATGGGCAATAACGTAACCCTGCCAGAGGGAACGTTACGTATATACTAACCCTCAAGAAACGCCACATCCATTTAATCCGACTATTCTCACAGATTCTCCTACTATTGTGTGGGATGTCGTTTTGATTCTTAAAGTGATATCTGTTTAATACATGTGTAATACATAGTACAAATCACAACTAACGAATTCAATTAAAATGTTTGACAGTTTACTTTTTTGCATTTTAGTCATAACTTAAGACACACGCATGACAGCCGAGACGTCAAAATATTGGAATACAAAAGCCCGCTGGAAGCCTTTTCTAAAACATATTTGCAAGAAGGAAGAGATAGTTTCCGGACCTGCATCCGGACCATTCTCTTTATCTTAACTGTAATTACTAAAATATTCCGGAAAGTATCTGTGAAAATCTAGCAGTTATAGTAGTGCTTGTAATCGCTAAGAAAGCCCCTTTGCAGAATGCCATTCTGTGGGATTTGTATGGTATTGCCTTAATTTACATTAAAATAATACTATGCAAATAACTTGCAAATTGATACATTTTTTAAATTGCGCTCTTCGGCTTTAAATACGATAAAAAATGCAGCAAAATACTGCTGGGTCCCGGTGCACATAAGTTTATTTAATGTTAAGTTGTTTTCCTACCTGGTGTTTGATGAGATTGCGTTCTGGCGCATCGTCTCAACTGCGGCTATCAATGCCAAAAAAAAAAAAAAAAAAAAAAAAATTAGTCCCTCTGTCCGTTCCTGTACCAGCGCAAGGGAATCATCCCCAAACAATTCTCCAGCAGTGAAGAAAACTCACATTTAGGTTTATGATTCTGTGTTCATCAACACATAGTCGAAACTCCATGAAGGTTCAGTGTACACTCCGTGAAAAGAAGGGCTTTCTTTGTGGCGCGAACGAGGGCGCGCGCAGATGACCAGGGTTCGGTTTGGTTCTGGGTTTGCCTCACGAGCCTGAAGTTTCTGCTTCACATGGAGCTTCACGGAGCACGTGACGCGTTCTGCGAGCGCGAGAGAGAACTCCATTCGTGGAGCCCGATAACGGTCTGTACACCGCTCGGCTCCATCCCTCTGTAACTCAACTCGCAGCAAATGAGACGTTAGCCTCGGGATGGTGAGCTACAGAAGAGGAAAGGGATTCCCTGAATAATCGAACGCAGAAAGAGTACTGAGAGAGAGAGAGAGAGAGAGAGAGAGAGAGAGAGAGAGCCTACAATCCACCGTTTGCCTCTGTATATTTTAATCCTTTCGGTGATTAACTGTCGTATTAAAGATAAATATTTGAAAAGGTTAAATCGATTTAAACTTATTGCTTTTGTTTATTGCCGACCTGAGGCAACAACCTAATGGAACACCCCGGCGCCTATTTTCTTTAGCACCCTTCTGCTCTCCAAATAATGAGTTCAACCTCGAGGATTCCAGGCTCATTTGACCTACGACCTTTCATGTTTTACACTGTGCTGTAGACCGGAGTGACCCTTAATATAAACCATCATTGTCTTCTTTCCGATACTGTTCCTGTACACCTCTCAGAATTTTCTGGCTTCACATTAGAGTGCACAGGTACCCAGACACACACCACATGCACGCACTCATCTCTTTCGTTACGCTACAGAAACGTTACCGCCGCCAGCTGTTAGACTATAAAAATATAAAACTTCTGATCGAAGCTAACCATGCTAGCATAGAGTACGTTGGTCATAGTTATAATACAATGCTAGCTGTTACTGCTGGTAGACCTTTTAAGAGGTGTTTCTGTAAATCTCCCTGTACATCAAAATGCAGAAACAGTACTTCATCATATTTTTTAGACTAAGAAGTCAAAATTTTAGACTGTCAAAATATTGCAGTCTATGCCACAGACCTTAATTATGCAGTATCTTGATGTAAAGGTTAACAATATCACTGTCACCCTCATTGCTATTTTTAACAGAATTGCAACCCAGTCACATTTCACAGCTGTTCACTCTCCCCATTTTTCAGCATGTCAGTATAATAACAGTGTTCCAATCCAGAGGCTCCAAATCATGAAGCTCAATCTTTCCTTCCTGCCCACCTGACTCAGCTCATCAGGTAATTAACCAACACTTAATGGGCGTGTTAACAAACATAGAAAACGTGATCTAAACCACGTTAGCCAAGGATGGGCATGCAGTTGGGGCATGAAGCACAAACCTCCAGCACAAACCTGTGATATAGAGGAACGCCTCGAAGAGATGTAATTGCGATCCCTGTGGAGATTCCTCATCCTATATCCGTGACACATCCGTTCTGCCCCACATTCCACAAGCTCGCAGCGAGCAGAGCTGCTGAGAGCGGAATTCCGAACTTGCGCGGCTGGAATCTTGCGTAATCAGACATGAGTGCAAACACGGACACAAGCTCACATACCTGTTTGTCTATTTAACATGCATGTGCAATACACACTCACACCAACAAAAAGAACCCCCTTCTCCACCCACTTTGTATATAAGAAAGCTATTTTAGTTTAGGTGTACATTTGTGTTTCTGTGTGTCAAGTAGTTGTGTGTTCTGAGGTAATCATAACTAAAACAACAATCTTGAAGAACATTTTAATAACATTTCCCTTGTTTGTCAATGTGTGTGTGCTTGTGTATGTGTGTGTGT
>JAOYMR010000013.1:1757270-1767566 GCA_025802075.1 Tenebrosternarchus preto | reverse complement strand
CACCCGCTTTTCTGTCACCCCAACCCCATTGTCACAAAAATTTCCCGTTTGTTTTTTTGTGGGTTTTTTAACTGAAAAAACTCACTCTTCAATACCAAAATTTTAAATGTCAACCCCCCCCCCCCCCCCCAAACCCTCCCACTCCCCGCAAAAACCAGGCAATTTTACGTTCTGCTTCCTGTTCTCAAACAAGGCGTTTACCATTTTTGTTTTCTCGCACGACGACTTTCCTTACAGCCCTGTGGATGAGGTTGCACAAAAGATGTTGCCACACGAGGAAAATCCAGGCAGGGCCGGGGAGGTGGAGGTTTTTTGTTCTGCTAATCCAGTGAAAGCAGTCTTTGGTGGCGTTCATGTGACGCTGGGTCAATGGGTCTGGGCAGGGCTGTGTTGACTCAACTCTTGTCTGTCTGCTGTGTCTGTGCTGCAGTATGAGCTGGCACAGACGGCATGAACTGATGATCCAAAGTGAGTCAAAGGGAGAGAGAGAGAGGGAGAGAGAGAGAGAGAGAGAGAGAGAGAGAGAGAGAGAGAGTGAGTGAGAGAGGGAGAGGGAGAGATAGATAGATGAAGACAGACAGAGAGAGAAAGAGAGAAAATAGCCTAGAGGGTTTCTCAGGGGACTGTAATGGTGAAATGGGTCAGAGAGCATGTACTTGCCAGCAGCCACATGTATGTGAACATGCTCGACTTGCTTTAACACACACACACTTCTGCGGACTCCTGGACGTGCTTGAGGGCTTAAATCCAGCACCAAAAAAAAAAAAAAAAAAATGAGACTGACGGGGGGTGGAGGGGGGGGGAGCTGAGGAAGCATCAAGCAAAACTGGGTCACGACAGGAAGCTGCGTTGAGCAAAGGCAAGAATGAAAAAAAGTCGTTTTCTCACTGCCCTGCCTCTCTTCACGTGTATAAGCCTCCTAACAACAGCTATGCCTGTTACCACAGGAAATGAGTTAGTTTGTGAAGCTCATACCACGAAATGTGAGTCAATCTAATCACTATGAACTTTTTGGGTTTTTTTCTCCAGAATGGGTGTGGACACAAGTACTGCTTCTCAGAAATGCTGCGCGTTGAATCCTGAGGACGCCAAAGCTTTGGGAAGAGGAATGCAGTTGGAATGATGGGTCTCGGTTGACAGCATCGATGAGATGATGGGTCTCGATCAGCAGCGTTGATGAGATGATGGGTCTCGATCAGCAGCGTTGATGAGATGCTGTGTCCACCTTGGTGCATTTTAGAAGGGAAAATGCAATGGATACTGTAAAGATTGATGAGAATCAGGAATAGCACTAGTGTCTATGAATGCTGTATCTCTTGGGTGCTGTTCTCTGCCACTAACACATGCACATAAACACACACATGCACATACACACACACACACACAGAGTACAGTCACGTTCCTTCTGTCTGAACAAGCAATGTGTGTCATGGGTAACTGTGTGTGTGTGTGTGTGTGTGTGTGTGTGTGTGTGTGTTTGTATGTGTGTGAGGGCAGAGAGATCCCCTGCCTATCAGTAGAGGCAGGGTGGTACCTGCTCAGATGATGAAAGAGGCCCCTGTTAAAAAGGGTGTGTGTATGAGTAACTGGATGTCAGTGTGTGTGGGTGTATGTGTGTCTATGACTCATGTTACATTATACAATATGTGCATTATTACACATTCATTTACGTTCAAAATGCAGGTCACAGTCAGAGCTCAGGTAACAGTGTTCATAAACCTTTATGTAATTTTGTACTTCTTTTGTCTCTAAATGGGACCTATACCTACAAACAAACACACATAAAAAATACATCAAAGGATACTTCCCTCTGAGGCCCCCTGCACGTTCAGTAAAACGCTGTTTTAGACTCTGCTTTCCCACTAAACGGGTCTCACTCTCAGACGAATGATCCCACTCCGCCCCTGCTTGCCCATTGCCTGCCAGCGCCTCACGACCCTTGCGATCCTGTATCATCTGATGAAAGTCGTTTGCCAAGTTGCCAAACAATAATTTTCACTTGGTTTACAAGGAAAACCGCAGGCTCCAGATCAAATGTGCCAAGCTGTGCCAAGATCTTTTTTTGTCTCTTTTGGTGGTAAACAGATTTTACAACCCCCTGCCATTCTCTCTAGCCCCCCCTCCCTCTGCCCCTCCCCCTTTCTCTGCCCCTCCCACTCTGTAGAACTGTGGAGTATTACAGAATTAACATTCATCATGTTCACAGGGACACACACATATTTACTATTGTATTACCTTTTATTGTCTTTTTTTCACTGACCCATGTATTATATTATATATTATATATAGATTATACCTGAACTATAATTTTTAACACACACACACAATCATGTTCATCCACTCTTGGCCACTTACAGGCTGACATTGAGAAAGACTATATTCATTCCGCTTTGTGTAAAAGAACATTAGGACGTGATTAGAAAAAAAAATTGATGGAAATATATATTTTAGTATTCATTTTTAGTGACATTTATTAAACATTTATTAATTGTACTAATAATTGCTATTAATTCTGAAATTTGAGCTTCTAGAAGGTTCTTTTAGGCGTTAGCCTGCACAAGTAGTAAACAGATTTAAAAATTCCAACTATACAATCTGATGAGTCTCCTTTCCCACAGTTCTGCCTAATTGTTTAGAATTTTTTCCCCCTGGAGGCGATACCACACCCACGGTCTCTCCGATGTAAAGGAGATAAATTAAGCTTCACCCCCACTGCCCCCGCCCCACCAACAGCGCACACACACACTTGCACACACACAAAATCCCTTTCATAGTATCTTTCACACCCACAAAAACACATGAAAACACAGATTTCACATCGCGTAATGATTATTAATAAGTTTTTTTTTTCCATTTACAGTCCCATCAAATAAGGAGATTACAACAAATCTGTTCATTTCAACAACAGTACAGTAATACATCGAATAAACAGTTTCTGTGAAAAGGCTTTTTTTCATGTTGGGACGCCAATGACACATTCTGCAGTTTTTTTCTTAGACGTCACTGAGCAAAAATAACAGCTCTGAAACAAAGTCATCGGATTTTTACATGTTCGGCCCTATTGACTTTTAAACACCAGTCTCTCACCGGTTGAGAGCGGTGGGATATGTTGCAGTACTGGAAAACCACGATTGTCTTGGTAAGCGATTAGCGCACTGTAGCCAAAACTGGGAGCTTCGTCGCTGTGAAACTGACTGTGAACGCATTTCTTGGCCACATTCACGTGAAATGTGACATCTGCGCACGCATGTTTTGGGCACGTTCACGTGAAATGGACATCTGCACACGCATTTTGTTTATGTTCACGTGCGCAAGACATGCTGCCCAAAACAAGCTTTGGGAACAAGATCCAAAACGTACATCCTGCATAACACCTGACAAAACATCACGCATAAACTGGCATTCCAAAAGATAATTCCAAAAGGTGTCAACTGTCAGTAAAACCTGCATGATGCAACTTAAGCACAATTTTTTGATTGGCTGGTCAGTGTGTGTTATTTTCTTACATATAGACAGCTCTGTTGAAGTACTGGTAGTGTTGATATGCTCGGCTGTCCACTCTTCACCTCTGCCATGTCAGACACTTTACTGCCATGTGTAATTCGGCAAAAATAAGGAATAAGTTTGCGGAACACGCACGTGTGGGTGTGGCGGAAATGTTTGCTATTTTCAGGCCTGTCGCGCATACACTAATCCTGTGAAGACAGGCGTAATTACAAAAAAAGGGCTAGACCGAATACACGATCACTAGGTGTGGTTAGGTGTGGTAATATCCGATCAGATTAATTCCTCACATTCCCTTTAAAAACTGTGCTTGAGCTGGCGACGCAGCGCGCTTACAGTTTTGTCATGGCAGGAATTTTGTCACGGCAGCTCAACAAAAGTCACGGACGAGGAAGCAGACGTACACGTCTGCTAAGTAGAGTCACGCCAAAATATATGGCACGTGAAACAGACTTCCAATGTTTAGTTTTATTTAGTTAGTAAATGGGACAACTGTAGGGGGGGACTTATGTTTGAGGTCAAAATCCCATTAGAAATAGGATGCATCTTGAAATTGCAATACCTGTTTGAAATCAAGTGAGAAACATGTGTTCCGCCCAACTCATCACACGCACGTTTCTTAGCACATGGTGATAAATGTGCGTGCGCCTTACGAAATTAGCGTGTTTTGGCGTTATGCAGCTTTAACGCTCCAGTGGAGCTACGAAATTTTAGTTTGTTGTTAAAACATAATCATGCTTGAAAGGATACACCATCTCCATCTTTGTAGCCACAAAGTCAGCAGCTACTTTGACTTTGTCAGAATCATGTAATTCTAATAATGAGCGACAAGTGGCAAACTGAAGTGACCAGTCAGAGATACCCTGTACCTCCTTAACTTGGAGGTAATATGCTGAATATGATATGAAAATAAAAATGTGAAACGTGATATGAAAACTACTGCATCACACCGTTATCTAATCAAAGCTCAACGTCATGGTCTGTCACGATCCTGTAATGATTATGTAAATGTTCTCTGGCCTGAAAATAGGAGTTTTGCCTCGATTTTTGTAACATTTGTATGAATACCTATATTAATTTTATGACAATCTAATAAGTATGAGAAAGTACATATATATCAAGGAGCATTTGGTGTGAAAACCATCATTACATCAACGGCCAGTACAGCTTTCTGATTGATAACCGCTGTAATTTTCTTATACTTAAGACGCCTCCACAGAGAACAGAAAGTTCGCTAAATAAAACATACATATATACTTTTCATATAATTCATATGCAAGCCATCTGTATTTTACACACTGGTAAGTGTTCCGATATCAGAAAATAAAATATCACTGCTTTTTGTAATAGTAGTGCTCTCGCCTCTTTAATCTCTAATGTTATGACGTTAATCTTGCCACGTGCAAATACCGAAGTTTTTTGCGTTTGCTGATATACGGCTTCCCAGCACATCTCACTGCGTCACTCCGTCAGCATTAAGCCATTCTGACCTACCAAAGAAAGGTCGCTTAGCCGCTAGTTCTTATAAGGTCAGGAAAGTCCATCACAAAGGATGGGATTCACAACTTTACACAGAAATTTTGTCTATAAATGTATCTTGCCGTAGTTGGCATCTCAGACCTTTACGACAAGCGCGTTTTGGCTGGAATCAGCTCTTTAAAATGTTTATGTTGGTTATTGTCAGGAGTCTCGAAGGACTCGTGTAGGCGTTCAGAAAGCTTTTAAGCACCTCTAAGTCTTTGCACTTCCCAACAGCAATAGGTGGTTCCTGCCTCTCATCCAGACTTAAGGAACTATATACCTGTCACCTTAGTTTCACATAGCTACTGAACAATTTATAGTCCTTCCTGAAAAAAATGTGGTAAGATTATAGATGTTGTAATCGATTTTTAAATTCTTACTGAACCTCTACCAGTCTCAGCCACTGAAGGAGTCCAGCGTCATTAGCAATGGCATGCGGGTTTAGCAAGGGGCCTGGTCTTCTGTGTGTACGATGATTGACACACAGAAAGTACCGCCTTTTCGAAGAGAAGTTCCTTGATTGGTTAATGCAGCCTGATCGTGTCAAAATATCTAGTTGGGGATCAGAGAGCCCAGGACAGTCACAGTGTTTTTACTTTCTCAGACCAACCATTACAATTACAGCTATCATGGAATTAAGGCAGTTTAAGAGTGTTATTAAAATTCGCTCAGATCAACTTTAATAACTAAATCAATTTAATAACTTTAATAACTATATAAGTATTACTGTGAATCATCAGGTGACTGCAAGATGAGGTGTGACTTTTTTTTGAAGACTGTCGCTCACCGAAACAGTGAGACTCAAATGTGAAATCACCTTACGATATGTACTGAAATTCTGAAATGTTTAATCCCTTGTGGAGAATATTCACAATGGTCAGGGTTCTCAACATACATGTACAATTACATGGAAGGAAGCATGAAGAAATCATATTCAAAGCAGTGTTTTACAGCTCCACTCCTGTATACCCACAGTTTAAGGCCCATCGCTTTGTGAGTTCCCTGCTGGAACTTGCCTGGCTGCATATTAACATATTTCCAGGCACTTTAACAGTAGGCGGAGCAAGGAAAACACCAGGAATGAAGCTATGAACACTGCTATAATGAGAAGGCTGTGGCACAAGAGAACTCTTTTGCTGGGGTTTTTTTTTTTTTGTATGTTTTTTTTGCAAGACACTGTGCAGAAGAATGGAACATTTTTGAGCGTGGCGGTGCGTGCATGCGCACGTTTGTTATGCATAATAAGCATAAAGGAAAATGTTAACACAGATCAGAAGGATAGCGTTGACACAACAGAACCGTGACCAAAAGGGTTCTTCTTGGGTGCTAATGATCGTGGGAGGTGGAGGCCCAGAAGTTGCACGGGCAGGTCGAGGACTACAAAACCCAGCAGCTCGTACACACTTCCCCTTGCGCACAGAATCACACCCTAACAAGAAGAGTAAGGGGGGGGCATGAGTGACTTGGGACAGAATGGAAACCATTTCCAAGATTATTATTACTACAAACACAGAAGCTGTCTAAGGCACAGCCTATGGCCTAGATAAACACTTATAACAGCATGAAAATACATAGAACAGTTGGGTTTGGGTGTAATACTCCATTGACATGACATTGTTATTATTAACAGGGAACACAGACACTGTTATTATAAACAGTGAAATAACAGTCAGAAAATGGAGGTTTTTAGGTGTGATTTAAATAATGAAATACGACATGGGTAAAAAGTAGTGTTGTTCATTTCTTAGATTTCAAGCTTTGTTGGACAAGAATGTATGCTAAATTGTTTTCATAATAAGATCTTAAATATGTGTGTCATACCTTCTGTTCTGTGGCTGAGGGTAGAAACTTTCTGTAGTGGTATAGCTCTATCAGTGTCATTTTTTAGGGTCCACCAGGTAAGATTACACGTCTATAACACATAACATGCACGTTTTATGTCGATGGAAAAATCTGAACATAAATTCAATAGGTGATTGTCGCTGAAGTGGGTGTGGTGAAGTGCATGTGTGAGTTGGTTCAACTGTACCAGTTCTTCAGTGGGTGGAGGGGTGAGCAGGCTGACCGCTACGACCACAATAACAGTCAGGGCACAGAGGATGATGGCAAAGTGGAGGTAGTGCACGCTCCTTAACACAGAGGGGGCGGGGTCAAAGACGCCACAGCGGGGGGGCGGGAAGGCGAACTCCAGGATCATCCGTGTGACCCCGACAACCAGGCCCACCATCAAGCCCCAGAAAGCTCCCTAAACACACACACACACACGCACACACCCACACCATATACACACACACACAAACACACACACACCCACACACCATACACACACACAAACACACACACCATATACACACGCATACACACACACACCCAAACCCATACACACACACACACACACACACACACCATATACACACACACACACACACACAAACCCATACACACACACACACACACCATGAACACATACACACACAAACCACACATGTACATGCACACCACAGACACCACACACCCCACACACATACATAGCCACCCACCCACAAACACGAACAGAATACACTTTTGTAAAATTTTCCTTCAGTGATGATTCTCAAAACTCTTAAAACTTAATATATACAATAAATTTTCATTGAACAGTCTTTCTGTATAAAATGGCTTTAGAGCAGGTCTGGAGTAAACGAACACACTGCACGTCACACTTTGTCAAAACAGGAATGATATTTTTTACAATGTCTAATTGTTTTGTTAAACATACAGCAACCTGAAGTATCAAAACATTATTAACTGATCAAAGTACACTGGGAGAACTGGTGCGGTAGGGATTCTGCCGCGTTACAGAATGAGCCAAAGAGCACAGCTGAAGAGCAATAAACGGGGAGAGATCGTTGTATGACTGCATGTGTCATCACAGACATGACAGGTTCCATAAATGGCACATCTGGATCAGACATTAAAAGGGAGTTTATGTAAAAAAAGTGTCTAGGGGGGTCTTACAAGCAAGTAAACGCCTGAGAGAGAGAGGGAGAGAGACAGAGAGAGAGAGAGGGAGAGAGGGAGGGGGAGAGAATGTGGGAGAGAAAAAGAGAGAGAATTGTCTGGAGGTCTTGAAAAAACTCCAACCCACTATGACACTAAAGGCTGACAGACATTAATTTGCTAAGTGTCAACATGGCAGACATTAATAATTGTAAAAATGTGACCTTCACAACCGATCCATAGCAGGTAACATCTAAGTAACAGGTAACATCTACGTCTTCACAAAATCCAGACACCTCTTAAAGTGGGGTAAATCAGAATCAGAATCAGAAACGTGATATGTATGATAATAGATGGCCTTGATGAATATCGATTTACTTTGGAGTTAACTTTTCAAATTACTTTTCAAACTCTCTCTCTCTCTCAGACACACAGTCACACCTTTTAGTCTGAGCAAGAATGCAACCGAAGCAGTTCAGACTGTCTGACTGCAAAACGATTAACGCACGTCCATTCAGCTCCAAACACACTTAAATGCTAAATCCTTTATATGCTACATGAAGCGTATGCTAACTTTTGCTGGACGAACAATGCAGTTTTGTCACAGCAGCTGTAAATCTTACAACTCTGAGACTGCAAGCAAAACTGTGGGTGCCTTGTGAACCCTGGTGGGGGGAGCGTGTAAAGTGTGTTCTATAAATAAAGCCTTCACAGAAAACACCCCCCTGACATCCATATACAGGTATTCAGAGGGGCCTCCTCCAAAGCTGGAATGCTGTAATTCTTTTTTGCTTGACAAACAGGTTCCCATGCAGTTGCTAGCAGGTCTGTGGAGCTCAGTCAGCCCTTAATGACTTGAGGCTGCTCGCTTGTTTACAAAGCTTGTTTGAAGAGTGGTGCTAGTCCCTCGTGGAGGGGATGGAGAAAGAAAAAACAGAAATGAGAAATGACTCTGTGTGGTAAGACGGACGCTGTTTGTGGCTTTATAAGACCGTTTGTTCATATCTCAGTACCTTATACAGTGTTGAATATAAGCCACTGCCACACAGACACCAATGCCTGCCTATATACTTACATTGAAAAGGTTTATAGTATTTTTAAAAGTTAACTAACATTTAATTGCAAAACTACTATGACCAGTATACTGGATAACTTAAACCAGTTGGACAGAACACATCCATTTACAGTTAAATAAAAGTCATATATTAATAACATAAATCTTTGCACATTTATTAGGTTGTGTGAGGTGACAACTTTTTAGTAGTATTTTAGCAGTAGTACTATTATATATTTTTCCTTTCCTTTTATTCCAAAAGGATAATTAGCAATAGTGTAACACATATCTCAGACATTTTCCCTAGAATGAATGCAATGGTTAGTGATTTGCTCCTGAAGTCCCTTCCTAGCAACCATTAGTAATTTTAAATTTAATTTACAGCATTTAGCTGATGCTTTTATCCAAAGCAATTTACAATTACAACTGAATACATCTTGAGCAACTGAGTGTAAAGGACCTTTGTGACCGGCGGGGCTTGAACTGGCAATGTTTCAAACACAAGTGGAGGGTTTTAACCATTGAGATACCACTGATCCAAACGTAAGAAACTTTTTTTCAAGGAAACAGTTTAAAATCAGGCTACATTTCCCTCGTCTCTTCATGTTCTTCAACACATTAAAGACCATGAACACATTTTTTCCATTTGCTGTTTCCCCAAACCAACTCGACAAATTCTGGTCGTGGGAATAACAACAGGAACCTCTGACATCCATCTAGATCTGTGCTACAAACAGCACTCGTTTGGACTTGATCCTTACCACTTTCAGATATCTCCAGGTTCCTTTTAGTAAATAAAAAGTGCCTTGCCCAACTCTGGTTTAATAGCCTGGTTAAATTTAAAGTTCTTGCCTTGACATGCAATAATACCAATATAAAAAATAATTGCGAAAGGAGTTCTTATGGACTCCTCTGGAACATAGCTAATGGGTGAAACCAGAGCCTGTGTTTTCAATGGAACCCGTCAATACAGGACGTGCAAATTGAGTGTGAAAAGACACCCATCGTGCTCCATTTCAAACGTTTCTGTCGGGGGTTCAGTACGGGGATCAGGGCTGGTCTGCTCAGGTTCTGGGAAGCCACAGAGTCCAGCACACATGCACTAACCTGCCTGCACTAACCTGCCTGCAAAGCCAGGCAATTAAGCAACTGCATAAACCATGCACGTGTATAACTCAGATATATGTGCACGTGTATAACTCAGATATATGTGCACGTGTATAACTCAGATATATGTG
>JAOYMR010000013.1:1743765-1757170 GCA_025802075.1 Tenebrosternarchus preto | reverse complement strand
CTCAGATATATGTGCACGTGTATAACTCAGATATATGTGCACGTGTATAACTCAGATATATGTGCACGTGTATAACTCAGATATATGTGCACGTGTATAACTCAGATATATGTGCACGTGTATAACTCAGATATATGTGCACGTGTATAACTCAGATATATGTGCACGTGTATAACTCAGATATATGTGCACGTGTATAACTCAGATATATGTGCACGTGTATAACTCAGATATATATGCACGTGGATGTTTCCATGTGTATAGAGAAATGCATAACCTGAAATGAACATGTGGTTTGTACTCCTCTTAATCATGACAGAAATACATGACAGAAATGACACCTCATGACATAAATCCAAGACTTGTTGTTCAGCAATGATGTAAGCATATTGCGCATTAAATCTGAGGCATGAACTTACAAAAACTACCGGCATTTTCTCAGTGTATTATTTCAATGCCATGCCTGACATTTAGGTTTAGAGAATTAGACATTCTCAGTGAGCACAAGGCTCTGCAGCCTTAGGTCTTACTGCATCAGTCTACTGACAGCGGTGTTACGGATTATGACTCCATGAAGATGAATCACTCTCTCTTGTTCTCTCTCTCTCTCTTTCGGGTACACATGCCATACAGTGACATAGATGTGCAGTATTTGCCATATTTTCCTTGTCTACTCCCATATCAGTTCGCCAAGAAAAGAATCCCCCAAACACACAGGTCAAGCCTAGTGTGCAAAGCGAGACAAGCACTGAACACAGAACCACTGAACTGAGTAAACAAATGCATGAGTGAGTGGAGGAAGAGAAAGAGAGAAGTTTAAGTCGAATTCAATTCTGCAAACAAAGCAAAACGGAAGATTTGTCTACACCTGACAAAGGGCCTGAGTCATTTTTGCTACAGAATATTTCCATTTTAACTGGTTGCCGTGTGGCCTATAGACAGGTCAGACATGCAAGTGGCAAAAGAGGATATAAGCCTAACTCTCTCCTGCAGTTACAGGACCACGTCGAACGGTACTGCTGTGCATCGTGTTTAGAGGTTTACGTGGTAGTTTATGCACTGGCTTCTAAACTTCAGCTGAAAAGAATGAAGCCATGTCCTTTCTTGAGTCCCTCAGGCATAAAACTTGACAACTCAGTCTCATTCCTGAGTTTATTTGATCTCTGTCTCACTCTCTCCTCCCCCTCTTCACACCTTCAAGTGAAAGGGTGGCTACAGATAACTCAAGCTGACGTGACAGTAAATCAACGGCAAGTGTTCTACCTCCCTCCTGCTACACTCAACCACACAAAACTGCTGTTTAAACACACAAAAGAACGTGTGGAGCTTGGCGCTAAACATACACACCCTCACCTACAGCGCAACGAAGTGAATTCAGTGCAAAGCACTGGCCGACATATTGTGTTTATTAAAGTACAGTGGCTTGTGTGTGTGTGTGTGTGTATGTTTTCAGGTGTGTATACGTACTGCCTCATTGGTTCTTTTCCAGAACACAGCCATCACAAATATCGCAGTGACAGGAGGAGCCAAGTAGCTGGTCACCGACTGGATGTAAACGTAGAGCTGCCCACTGTTGGCACTCTGAAGGATGGGGATCCAAACGACGCTGACCACTACCAGAATAACAGTCACGATCCTGTGATCTCACACACACACACACACACGCACACACACACACGGACACGTGCACACGGACACGCACACACACACGGACACGCGCACACAGACACGCACACACACACACACACACACACACACACAACATCATTATCATTATCTTAATCCTACTTTTCCACATTAGTTAATTAGTGCAGTACTCACTCATCTGTCATTTTATTACAAACACACCCACTGTACCTGAGTTACACGTTCATAAGTGCATTTATAAATGTAAAATTACACTGTATCCTGACTACTAGCATGAACAATTCCTCAGCTGCCCTCAACTCCATTCAAAACCAGATTCTGATCATAGGATGACGCTGAGTGGACATTACAGAGATGACTTTTTATCTTTTTTTTTAATACTTCAGTGTCACTTCCAAATTGAAAAATATCCAGTTACCATCTTTCCTGTGGTTTGAAACTGACCACTGATGAAGCACCAGAGGACGTTACATGGAGCAAGTGGGTTGTAGTCTGTAACTGTGGGCTGTAGTCTGTATCTGTGGGCTGTAGTCTGTAACTGTGCTTATGTTTATTTCTAATATTGTTGATGTGGTGACCGGTGTTGGCCAGAAGAGGATGGGCCCCCTCCTTGAGTCTTGGTTCCTCTCAAGGTTTCTTCCTCATGCCTTAGGGAGTTTTTCCTTGCCACTGTCGCACTTGGCTTGCTCATTGGGGTCTTGGACTTGGATATTTGTAAAGCTGCTTTGAGACAACATCTGTTGTGAAAAGCGCTATAAAAATAAATAAACTTGAACTTGAACTTGCTTCTGCTCTGAACTGGGATCTTGTAGGATTTTACTAAGGTCTTGGCTGTTTCTGAACACAGCACTGTGTGAACTTGTTCTGAACCTGAAGCCACTGGTTTCCAGATCATACCAAAGACATTCACAACGCTTCACCTCAAAAACTGTAATTAGATGACTGTAGCAAGACTCACCCACACACCTCTACACGTATCTACACCCCCTCCCGCCCGCCTGCACACACACACACACACACACACACACACACACAAACACACACAAACACACACACTCACACACCCATGTCCACACCTGCCAACTAACAGCAGCTCCTTCTCACTGGCTCCCCTGCGATATTTCTTCCAGATGTCCATAGTGAACAGTGTACTACTGCTGTTAAAGATGGATGTCAGTGATGACATCAGAGCTGCCATCATCACAGCAATCATTAACCCTCGAAGGCCTGAAACACACACACACACACACACACAAGTGTTCTAAACACACTTTTGTTTATATTTCTAATCCAGGACCAGGATTGAGGATCACTGGTGTTTAAGACACACATTTTACAGCAAAGATGTTGTAGAAATAATTAACAGTTCCTATTTACCACTAGGCATCAACTCGATGACCAGCTTGGGGAACGCAATGTTGGAACAGCCAACCTCTGCTCCACACACCTTCATACACTCCTCAGGTTCCACACAGCCCACTGAGTCTGGAAACACACACACAGCTTTTTAATATATTTTTTCACCCTTACTGTTTTTCTAGCAAGTTCATGTTATTCACTCAGAACGTACAAACTGCATAAAAATTTCCACTAAAGCTATTGTAAGGTATTAATGTAAAATCCGCCATCATACACAGAGTGTAATATGTGGACTATATGTGCGGCCGATGTCAGTGAGAAGTGGAAGTCGCGTTCGTTTCCCATTTCCTGACCAATAACCGGACACTCCGCCCATCCCCGCACTTCTGACTTCATACTCAACAATTTTCGACCCAGATGCCGCGTCATCGAAGTTCATGTGAGGAGAAAAAAACTGCTTGGTTCTTCCTGTTCCCCCCGAAGTTCCGCAGGCTGGGAGTGCTCTTGGCAGTATGAAATCATGTGGAATATTATCCAGTTTTGCAGGGAATAGCTAGCTAGGTTTTTAACGAAATCGCCGAGGATGACGCATTCAGCTTGTTTCGCTAAAACGTTTGTTTCACGCTAAAAAGTTGTGGAACTCTTTTTAAAGCAACATTGTATAGAACTGTTTTAGTCGGACCGGTATTCTTTGACCGATTGCACGGGCTATGGACGTTATACGCTACTACTCGTGGAGAGCAGCGCTTTTGCACTGAAAGTTGACAAGATTCTCGTGGTTCTTGAAGGAACATCCAGATCATCGGATCGTGCTTCGGCGTTACTGGGTGGTTTACTGGGAAAAACCGAGCTTGCCCGCGGCATGTTTTTTGTTTGCATGTGCTTATGTGTGCATATGTAACTCGTGTTCGTTCATCCTGGTCATGTGATTGAGGTGTGCCAGAACTGTAGGTTTGGTCTCCGAGGACGCTCGTGCATTGTCTTCCCTTATCTGCCGGATAACTGAAAGCTGGTCTCCGATTCAGTTAGGAGCCTTTATTTCTCATGTAACAAACATGAGACAGAAACCATGATTAAACATCGATTTAAACCTCAAACCGACACTTAAGCTCTAAACAACTTGTCAAGATATTCTGTCGGAGAATTTTTGACTTTGATATCACAAACTAAACCAACTCTACGAATTAATATGTGAATTGCTTTGTCGTCGTCCGGCATCTGTAAGTTGTCCGACTTTTAAACGCATCAAGAAACGTCGAGGATATAACAGACAAAGTAAAGTACGCTATTTTAAAGGGTTCTTTTTGTTATTTATTTGTATTTATATTTAGTTCTTAAGTTTGGCTTCAGGATGGCTTTGTCACAGATTCAGTGTCTCAACGACAACCATGTTAATTGGCGTCTGAACGAATCCAAACCTGAGTTTTTCTATAGCGAGGACCAAAGGTTTGCACTCGAAGCGTTAATTACCGGTGGACGCGACGCTTTTGACATGTATGTAAAGGAGAACGAGTTGCGTCCATTTCTGTCTGAACCGGAGTTGGAGCGACTGTCGCGATCTGTAGAAGACTATAAACCCGGGTCCGACAGTTACAAACCAGATGGGATAACCGAAGGCGAGGACGGGACAATGTCATTGCAGTACTGGCCGGACCGCTCTGATACATCTATACCGGATCTGGACCTTGGATGGCCCGACTTTAACGCTTTCCGCGGTGTCACGCGTGTAAGCGTCTACATGCAACCTCCGGTGGACGGGCAGACACACATCAAAGAGGTAGTGAGAAAGACCATCGCGCATGCGCAGAAGGTAAGCCAGCTAAAAGCAACAAGAGACTTGAAGTACTCAATTGTGTGGTCAGCCTAGGATTTCCCTTTGAATACGGTATATACTGACAAGACAAGGAAAGAGTATAATCGATAATAAAAGATTAGTTCTTTGAAGATTTTCGGGAACAGCAGAGAAACCATGAGAATGCCAATAATATTACAACACAGACGATACAAACCAAAAACAGCTAGCTAGTTTTAATCAGGAAGTGACGGTTCTGTGAAAAGCCAAAAAAGAACCCCAAAACACGTGGACACCATCAGTAATAAGATCAATTATCACTGAATGAGAAAAAGAAACTGCAGTGGTTGTGGCCTGCCGTGATCACACGCGCCGACTGTCACTCCTGTCCAGGCAATCTTTAGATATTTGAAAACTTCTCCGATTTTCTCTAATATTCATCTGCTCTGCCCTTGTCGTCTCCATTGTTCATCCTTTAACATCCTTATTCCTAAAGGTGTAGATGGACTGACTCACTGAAGTCCAGCATGTTAGAACATGCTTCACCATTAACACACTACATGGAGTCTCTGCTTGCCTCTTTCACACAATGTGTCTCTTTCATTGGCTCAGAAAAGCTTAAATCACTTTGCAGCCAGAGCTCTAAATGTGAGATGCCATTCTGGACAGGGGCCTCTTTGATAAGAGCAGGGTGTGTGTGTGTGTGTGTGGGTGGGTTTGGCTTCAATTTGAGTATATTAATTAGGCGTAGGTTCAAAAATACTTCGATTCTATTTTATTTGAGTCAATTATTTTAGGCGTAGGTTCGAACATACTTTGATTCTATTTAATTGAGTAATAGCTGGTCAATTAAAGGTGCAAGCACAACTATGATTTACATGAGAAACATTAAAAAAACAACTACATCACCACCCAAATTTTGGTTATAATGACAAGATGGGACTTCAGTATCACCTGTGCTGCTTTAGACATGTTGTGAAATCTTGAAAGTGTCACTTTGCAGCCAAATGCTAATCGTAGCTTTCAAGTGATTCCAGTACTGTAGTACTTCAACAAGTAAAGAATATACAGTAACCGAGTGTAACCGTTGTGCATGTTTTCCAGGTGATTGCCGTGGTAATGGATGTTTTCACAGATGTTGACATTTTCAAAGATATGCTGGATGCTGGCTTTAAACGGAGGGTGGGTGTGTATATCATCATAGAACAGTCCACAGTCCAGCACTTTCTGAATATGTGCGAAAGAGCAGGAATGCACAAAGGACATCTAAAGGTGAGCTACTTTTTCATACACACACATTTGGATAAGATTAAATATGTTGGGCAAAAAAACAACCCTAGAAAGAGCTTCCCTGGTACTGTACCTTTTAGGTGTGGACACTTTTATTTTGTTAATTCCCATGAGAACATTCTAAACATGCTGTCCATTCTGTAGGAACAGGTTACAAGACAAAGATCTTAAGTGTTAACATTTCATTGACTATTGTGGTTCAATTGCTTGAACAACACTTTGGTGGGTGGGTCATTTCAGTTACAAATTTCCAGTTGAATTTTTGTATATATAATAATAATAGTAATAATAGCAGTAATAATAATAATGATAACAATAATAACTAAAATAATAAAATAAATACCATTAACATTACAGGATGGTTGGCTGAAGCTTTTCTTTGTTTTCTAGTAAAAAAACATAATTTTTTGGTTAAATTCTGTAAATTAGCTGAAAGATTAAAAGACATTTCAACAGAAAATAACTGTCATACAGAAACACTATTATCAGTATTATCTCTATTATTCCTTATATATAACTGGTGACCTCCCACATCTCAAATATCAATACAGTGGATCATTTTGTCTTGAACTGAAAATGTTTTACTTTGGGGAGCCAGTAACAGTTCATGATGACACTGTACGCCACACCAGATCTGTTTTAACTTTGCACTAAGCTAATATATGTGCATGCGTGTGTGTGCAATGCTTTTGCAGCATCTACGAGTGCGTAGCACTGGAGGTTCTGAGTTCCACACGCACACAGCAAAGAGAGTTCGAGGCTCGCTGGGCCAGAAATTCATCTTTGTGGACGGAGACCGAGCAGTATCAGGATCATACAGGTCTGCATGGGTGCAGATGTGCATGTGTTTGGGTCTAATGTGCCTAAGTAGTCATATTGGAAAAATAATATTTGACACCCGCATTGTTTTTTAATGGTCCTAAAATGTTCATGCAGTCTCACCGCTGTCAGACTGCATCCGACAGAGAAGTACAACCCTCGTAAATTAATCATAAAATGTTCTTCTCTATTGCTGCCTCATTGTGATTGCATATACAATCTGAATGGTTTCTTTTATATGATAATTCGTTTGAGCTGCTTTTTTTTTGGTTGAACTTTCCTGAGGTAAAAGAAAGTCTTAAGCCAGTGACATCATCATCTTCCCCTAGGTGAAACACGCTTATTGGCTTGCTGTTATTGAGAAAGATGTTGGCCTACTTTTCAGGCAATTGTACTGTATCTTTCAGCATACACAGATGTTCATTCAGGGTTTTCTCACATTCTGTGCAATATGTAATAACAGACAAGGGGAGACAGAGATGTGTAGCTCTATGGTTTCAAAGAGAAAATCAGCTAGTTTGCTAACCTAGTTAGTTAAATTCCACTTTTTTTCTCTGTTATTCTCTGTAATGTTTGAGTTTCACAGTAATACAAATACAGGAAAAAAAACCTGTGGCTTCTCTGCTGTATCTACTGTATCAAAACATCTACTGTGTTTTGATATCTACTGTGAAATAAACGTCTTCATTAACTGTAGTTTGAGCCCATTCCCTTGACTAATAACCACACCGATTTCCGTGTGTTTTGGAATTTGTGGGGTTATGAAGATGTCTGACAGCGTGGCACTGTTTGTCTTTCAGTTTCACGTGGACGGCTTCCCGTCTGGACCGCAACCTCATCACTGTTCTGACTGGACAGGTGGTGGAAACCTTTGACAAACAGTTCCGCGACCTCTACTTGAACTCTCACAGTGTCAGCCTGTCCAAGGTCCCAATGGCTGAGGCCCCTGAGCCGGACCCTCCCCCTGTCACAGTGCCGGTGTCCATTCCCTCGGCAGCCATCGCCCGGAAACTGATTAACCCCAAATACGCCTTGGTAGAAACGGCGAGCCGAACCTCTTCAGACCAGGTCAGCCCAAAAAACAGCGACTCCCAGAATCCTTTGCCCCAGCCTGTAAAGCGTGAGCCCCCGTCTATTCACCCAGGACTTGTGGGACTGCAGAGGGCAGATCTTATTGCCTACCTGCCTATCTGGCCTGAGCCTGACCCACCCAGCAATGTCATCGGGTTCATTAATATTCGGGACACCAGTAAGCCCATGCAGGCACATTTGATGCGATCTCAGCTATTCGAGACATCACAGCCCATTCACTTCAGAGAACCCTTTAACCCTCCCCCTGAGGAGCCGTTACCAGAGAAGGCGTGTCCTCGGCCACGAGCCACACCCATCAGACCCGGCGCCAACCCGCCGGGTGGCTCTGCTCAACCGCAGCGGCAGGCAGAACTTCCTTTGGAAGCCCAACCCTCCGCGCCTCCTGAAGAAAGGCTGCCACCCGCTACGGAGGCGGCACCTGCCCCAGCGGAGAACCCCCCTCTGCCACAGCAGCAGTCGCCTGAAGCCGAGCAGTCGCAACCCCCCCAGGTGCCCGTGCCCAAGCCACGCACGCTACAGGTGGTGGTGTCTCCGTCCCACGGCCTCGAGCCGGCGCGGGTCAGCCTGGTCAGAAAGGCCCACGAGGGAGCGGAATCTCCACAGCACACGTGCAAGGAGAAGGTCCACGACGACGATGACGACGATGCAGACAGCATGAACGTCATGTGTGCTTGCTCGCTCAAAGACAAGGATGAGAGCTCCACGACATCGGAAGAGTTCTACGAGGGCAACG
Source organism: Tenebrosternarchus preto (assembly GCA_025802075.1). Classification (NCBI taxonomy): domain Eukaryota; kingdom Metazoa; phylum Chordata; class Actinopteri; order Gymnotiformes; family Apteronotidae; genus Tenebrosternarchus; species Tenebrosternarchus preto. Next base: position 1,748,438 of record JAOYMR010000013.1, on the reverse strand, counting down.
ACTCGGACAGGAACGGCGCGCAGGCTCGGCTCGCCAACGGGGGTGGGGGCTCGGGCCGCAACGGAGGCCACGCCTCTGCGCCTGACTTGGTCAACGTGATGGCGCGATTCTCGCAGTCCATGGTGGACCTGAGATCAGAGACATGTGCAACATCAGACACTGCTGAACGGAACTTCCTGAACACACATAACATGCTCACAGGAAAGGTAGGAGAGCGTGTTTATGTTTGTGTGTGTGTGTGTGTGTGTGTGTGTGTGTGTGAATATTTTTCAAACAGGTATGTTATCTTTCCATCCAGCCTTTGGAAAGATTAAAAAAAAACAAAAAAACTTGGGTGTATCCCATATACATCGGCCAGAAGGTGATGGAGGTGTGTTTATACTTTATAGACCCTGTGTGTGTGTGTTCTGAAATACACCAGGGTGTGTCCCAGTGCGTTCCAGAACTATTGGCAAGTCAGCAGGCCTGAACGTGCAACAAGTTCTGGAGCACAGACATGCGGGATTATTGCGAAGTTTAAGATTAGATTAAAGGAACTACCCAAAAGGAGATTAGATTAAAGGAACTACCCAAAAGGAGCCGAGCTTCATTCTCATATGAAGGTTGAGCTCTTTCTGGTCTGTGGCAATTTTTCTGTTGAGGTTAAACAATATCTGAAAAATGAAATCAACCTGATATGCTGACTTTTATCAACCAACCAACCAACCAACCATAAACAAAAAAAGAGCAATAATTATACAATAATGTGATACCAGTAATGTGAACATGATACCAGGAAGTGTGTTGCTAATATCAGTTTGCTGCTAATTTTCCTCTCCTTAATTGCACATAATCACTTCACAAGGAATTTAATGCACACCCTTAAGACCTTAAAATACAGACCAGTATAAGTTGGGACATGCAGTGTTAAGACATTAAGTATTTTTTGATGCAGTCTGGGATTAACTGTATGACTAAGGCTGTGATTCGACTTGCACGTGATGAAATGAATCCTGCTTGATTATATTGATTAGAGCCAGGTACAGAATTATAGACGCCACAAGAAAGTACAGAACAAACGGCTCCTGCTGACTGAGAAATATGTTTTCTGGTTTGAAAGTTCTTGTGTATGATCATTTGGTCCAAAATGGAACATCTTCCAATTGCAAAGACTTGCGAATGATGTAATGATGGCCCTGTTTTGAAAGCAGCTTCCCCTGTAGAGGATGTAGAACACACCTGAAGGTCTTGCACTATTTCTTTCCAGGGAGCCTGCATCTTAAGTCCTGCATTTTTATGGCAATGGACTTTTTACTTTCTATCCAAGTACGGAGACTGTGATGAAACAATTTGTGTTGATTTGGAAGATGTTGTTTGGCAACATTGTCTAACTGTAGAATCTGGTAAAGCCAAGCCTTAACTGCCAGATGCATCTTGGGTTGGTGGTGAAATTCGTTATTGTAGTAGCACACTACCCTCAAACCATTGGAGACCCTTCAGTTTGTATGATATATATAACGTGATGATCAAAAATGATCAAGAAGTTCTGTTTTAGTCTCATCTGTACAAATACTTTGTTTTTGTAACTTGGAGGACAGTTTCATATTTTCAGTTTCAACATGACATTGTGAAAAGAAACTGTTTCCCAGTGTTGAGAAGTTAGTCGTGTTGGGAAAGGTTATGATTTTCCAGTAGGTTACAGTAAACTGGAGGTTTTTGTTTGTGATATGCATAGTCATTACTGCTATTTCTTTTATAATGCCAGTCATTCTGAACAGGATGCACTGTATGCTGTAATTATATGATTATTATATTATGTCCTATTGACAAGGTGATGAGAGAAATGGTCAAATCAGCCTATTGAGATCATGCAGTGTATTTACCGTCACCACTGCAGTACTTGGATGACTGCATGTATGTAATGTTGGTGAACTTGTGTGATACCTGGCTAGAGTACAGGTGATACCGTAGAGTGCAGGTGATACCTGGGTAGAGTACAGGTGATACCGTAGAGTGCAGGTGATACCTGGGTAGAGTGCACGACTGATCATGCCTGGGAGGATGATGAAGATCATTGGTAGCATCTTTAGGTAGCTGGCAAAGATGGAGGCTCCTTTGGCATGGCTCAGGTTCTTTGCTGAAAGAGACCTCTGCACGATCACCTAAAGAGCCACAAACGTTATTAAATGTAATATTAGCAACTATTAAACATTTTTTAATGGCTGAAAGCAGCAGAAGTGTAATAAATTAGGGACTGAACACATATACACATGTGGGACTCTTTTAATGCAATGTGTCTTATTTTTGTTTTAGTAAGTTTATCATTTAGTGGAAAATTAGTGGATATGGCATTATTTCTACTTTTCTGAAGAGTTCAAATGTATTTACTCAGTTTATGTAGACTGCTTGATCATGACCCTCCCTTTTCCCTTCCAGTTCTTTCAGCCTGTGTCCAAATCATCTGCTCAGCAAGTCTACAACAGGTCTAAAGTGGTGATTGCCAAGCCAGGAGTGTTCCATCGCCCCCCCAAAAGCAGTGGTCACGTGATTGGAGGCCACAGATACTGGCAGGCCAAACTCTACCCGCCCGCGCAGCAGCCGAACACGGAGCCCCCGCCTGGGGCCAACCGCACCGGCCGCTCCCCTCGCCGGTGCGGCTCCCCCTACAGGAGCGGAGGTCTGCACCCCCATCGTGCGCTCGCTCACTCACACTCCCTTTCGCCAAAGAGGCGAAATGATATGCAGACGCCTCTGGGAATCCCTATCTCCAAACTGGCCAGCTTCAGGAACCTGATGGGCAAAGCCCCGGGAGTCATAGGGAACATGGGCTTGGGTGACAGAAAGGTAATGCGTGGTTACAAGGAGAGTTAACTATTACCCTGCAAACATTGAGAAGCGGATAAAAGTGCTGGGTGTGAGTATTTGAGCTTAAGTCGTTTGTGTAGCAGATACGCACCAACTAACTCTACATTGAGGACCTACAGAGACATTCAGATGTTCATCAAATAGATGCTCCATGCTGGAATGCATTCGCAGTCAATAGGTGATGGATTTGGGAACACGGTGAAGGCAAAATTATTGTTGTTATGAACCAGTTTTTGCTTTGCGTTGAAAAAGATGTACAGATGCCATGAGCAGAACTTGTAGCAGATGAAAATGAAGCTTTACTCCATTACTCCAACCACACCAGCACGTACTCCCACTCTGACAATACTCAGCTTTAATCTAACTGGACCAGATTTTCTCTTTTAGAGGGGATCAGAATAATTAATAATTGGTTTTATTCTTATATTGCATATTTGTTGGTTTTGCTCATGAAGCTCACCTGGTAGAGCAGGTAGACCGAGGTGCTTAGCAACACCAAGGTCACGGGTTTGATTCCCAGGGAGCACCCATATTGTCATACTGATAAACAGGGAGGTTGCTCCAAATAAGAGCATCTGCCAAATGCTGTAAAAAATTTGTTTCTCTTGGAGCGATTCCTGGAGCTCTTTGCCTGCTGACAAAATGTATTAGAACTAGAGGGCTAAAGCAATAAAACCCTTTTTGTAAGTGTCCCTTCTTGTCATGGAGCAAGATATTTGAAGGGAAAAGAAATGGTGCCACCGTTCCTGGTGGAAACCCTCATTTACCTGATCAGTGCACCAGTACCAGGTGGCGAGGATGGTAAGCCCCAGGGTCATACCGGGCCAAGGCAGGTCTCCGTGCACGGGATCCCGGAATAGGTGCATGGCGTCAGGCCGGGGGAGGTGGCACGTCGTGTTGGGAATGGTCTTGGCCGGTATCGCTTGCAGGTACACGCTCTCCAGGTTGCCGTAGCCGCCGATCTTGTTGAATGCTAATACGGAGAAACACACACCACACAGTGGCGGTAGCTACTGAACCAGATCTCTGGGCAATTACCATATCGTCCGCATTTTTTTGCACCTGGATGCACTAAAACTCAAACAGCAGGGGGCACCCAACACCCCTCTAGGAGATGCTCAAATTAGGCAGTACCCCACCTGCCACCTGCATTCAGGTCACCCTAAATACCTTAATTAGCTGCATCAGGAGTGTCTTAAGGCTCTTCAGGAGCAGGGAGGGGCATCCTGTTGTTCCCCAAGTGGCCTAAAGCCCACCTGGATTAGTGGGTTTATTCCAAAGATTTGTAAAGTAAACAGAAAAGAATTCATACATTTCACTCCTACTGTTTTTTTCCATCATTGCAGAATCAACCCCTTTCTGAACAAGTGTTTCACTTGCACTGTTGCGTGTGACTGCCAGAGACCAAACAGGATTTGTCTAACGTTTCCATGAAAGGGAGTGTTTTTTTTCCCCTTTTCTAACGTGTATGGGTGGGTCTATGAATGGGCACGTCTCTTCTTCAGTGAAGTGTGTATATGTGTGTGGCGTGGCGGAGAGATGCGATTCTTCTAGCTTTTCATGAAATCCTTGCTTCTTCAGGGTCCCGCTGTCGGATTCACTGCAGCTAATGAGGTCACATCTCTGTTCAGAGTGAGCGTGCACCTGTGTGCACACAGACTCACTCCAGTGTGACCAGCGTGCACTCTAGTTATTTTGAGATGGTACTGTATCAATTCATTCACTCTAGTTATTTTGAGATGGTATTGTATCAATTCATTCGCTTCTAATTTGACGTATACAAATCTTACATGTTAAGAAGATTTCATCACTGCAGGATGAAATTATAT
>JAOYMR010000013.1:1729544-1743665 GCA_025802075.1 Tenebrosternarchus preto | reverse complement strand
ATGTATATATAAGTGTATACAAGGTGTATACTACGTATATATGTGTATACAAGGTGTATACTACGTATATATGTGTATACAAGGTGTATACTACGTATATATGTGTTTGGAATCTCTATTACATATATGATTTGGTAAATATTACAGACTTTTTCATAAATGCTCCAACTGAACAGCAGAATTGGAGGCACCAGTGATACTGAACCAGCACTGGATCTCTTGTGAACAGTAATAATCTAATGGTTTTGCTCAACACACATAGTTCAGGGAAGTTTGAAAGCTCTCATGGTCACAGGATGCTCTGTCATACAAGGACATGAGCCTAAAGGAAACCTTCTGAGGAGAAGCGGTCCAATAGGAACTTGAGCAAGAAGATACCATGTGACCCATGGTTGTGATGTCATGGGACTTGTGGTTACTGTGTGTGTGTGTGAGAGAGAGAGAGAGAGAGAGAGAGAGAGAGAAAGAAAAATACAGAAAGGGCTGATATGGCTGGCAGTTGAAACAGCGTTACTTTGTCGACACAGTCTGTGCCGATTATCACATCCAAATATTCACATCCTCACCTTAAGACCACCTTAAATGGTTATGTTTTAAAAATCTTTGAGCACTACACATCTGAAAATAAAAAAATAATCCATGACTGAACTATTTCAAGCTTTATCCGTCATTCCCGGCAGAACTGAGTGAGCTCAGCGCTGATTAAGAATTACTTTTCCATTTTTCCAGCTAGTTTAGTGAGAAACTAAGTTCAGTACGGCAGCCGCCAGTTGTCACTATTATTGTTGCATTAAAAACAAAAACCTGTTAGAAACAACATCTGTGCTACAGAAGTTACTTTGAAATATCCAACTGGCACACAGATCCACAGATTATCCATATGCTCTGAGCTCTTTAAACGTAGCGTAGCAGCCGACGAATTGTGATAGTTTACCTAGAAGCGGACCGTCTGACGCCGAGCCATGGCCGCTCCTGGGACCCCGATTAAGACCTGCCCTATTACCCTTTCACACGCCTCATTACACAAAACCGTTAGCGTCTGCCGACCTGCCCCTGTATTTTTGTTCTCTGCCTTTTTTCTGTTAGACAGCTGAACGTTTACACCAAGCGCTTTTTAATCATCTTTTCACTCATTCTTTGAAAATGTAGGTTAGTTTGGGTTAGGCTACGATGTAAGCCGCAGGAAACATTGACTAAGTTCAAAACTATCTGTGTTTTGGAAAAGACAGATTTTCTCTCGGTGGTTGCAAAATCAAAGTAGGCCTTTGTATCTTTATTCAGTGTGTACGTCTTTACGGCAGGATTAAAGGTATGAGTTTCTAACTTAGAATGTTCTCATTTCTTGCTATATTACCATTATAAAATTATATGGCTACGCTAAATATGTGCTTTAAGAGTATGTAGAAGACAAAACACATGCGATCAAAAAACAAACAAACAAAAAAACGGCGTATGTTCAAATGGATCAAACATAATCTTTCTATTAGTACTTTATGTAAGTTGTTACCTCTTGATTCTTGTTTTACTTTGAATACACACTGTATATTACTGATGACATTTTGAATGTGGTTTGGTAATCTTAACTCAAACATCACACTTTATGTTAACATTTAAAAGCTAGATTTTCTATTGTACTGGCGGATAAAGCTGAGTTCAAGCATTTTTTTTTTTATTTTCAAAATTTCAACGGAAGATTTTAAACAGAGGATCCGCTAAAACACGTTCACGTCCGGTAGTGTTGTTTGTCGAGAGAATGGGCTGGTGGAGTTTGCAACATAACCAATGTTTTACGTTTACATTTAGGGCAGTTTTACCGGCAGGATTTCCCCTCTGCTGGTATTGGGGGTGGATAAGCATCCCGTACGTCACCAGCATGCCGGGACGCCGTGCCCAAAAAGCGCTCGCGGCTCATACCTCGCCCGCAGTCACGCCGCTGTCGTAATAATATTTTTCTATTGCGCCCTAAGGCGCAAGAGAAAAATATTATTACTGGCTTCATACTGCCTGTAATATGCGCGTGGCGTTCCAAGAACCTGCCACCAACACCTTCGACCGTTTCTTTTTTTCTTTTCTCTGCAACTTTCTTTTCTTCGACAACATGCTATGTTAGAATAGTTAAAATAACGTCGTGGGATTTGGTCTTTCTCTTTGTGACTCCACAAAACCAAAAACATGATCTTTCACTCTTTGTAGCGACTACAGCCCTTTGAAAATACCATTTCCAATTTCTGTAATTGCTGCAGCTGAGAGCATCCTGATTTGGTGAAGTGCAACCATCCTACCTGTTATGGTGAGGATGACTGCACCAATGATCATGATGAAGGTCTGGAGAGTATCGGTGTAGATCACAGCAGCTAAGCCACCTAGTGAGAGATACAGGGGTGTTATTGAACTTCCATGAGATTAAGTATCACACATTGTTACATTCACCTTTTCATGGCCTTCTTCTATGAACTAATACACTGCCCTGCACAATGAGTTGGGGGTGGGGTTTCATATCCTTTAATAGCATTCTAGAATTTTACAGTTGAACTACAGAAGCCAATTTGTAAACCTCTTGAAGACGGGGGAGCAGGATTAATGTGTCATAGAACTGGACAGTTTTCTGACATTCTAGTCACACCTGTTACTGTTTCTAGCGGAGACCATATAGAACTGATCACACCGGTTAACCTGAGGTTATAACCAGCAATGTGAAAAGTTGTGTTACTGCTACAGCAGCTCAAATAGAATCACCATATATTACTATACACAAATGATCTGCAGCTTTGAAGGTTCTTGCAACACCACTTTCACTGTGTGTTGGTTGTCGTGACCTGCTTTTCTTCTCTCCATTATTTCTTTATGTTGAGTTTTATAGGTGTACGTGTGACTCACAGCTGTTAAACTTTGCAGACATTTTTTGTGAAGGCCAAACTGACTCAGATCTGAAACTGATAAATGTTTAAGACTTTCGAAACCACAAAAAGGGGAAATTGAACATGACCTGTTCATCAACAATGCAAACCAGACATGACTTCAGTTCTTGGTAGTATGATGATGTCTGTCATTTTTGTCAAGTAGGTACTTCAGGTAACATCACTGGTCTAGGCTTGCATGTATATCTAACCACAACCTTAACCTCAGCTAAAATAATTACTAAACCTCTAAATAACTACTTTTTTAGGGTTTCTATTAAGTATTTTCTTTGTTTATATGCACAAAATACATGTAGTGTTTTCATTTATTTCCACCACTGAAATTTTTATTTCATATAATGGATGTACCCTGAATGCACACATGTACACACAAACACACACACACACACACACACACACACACACACACACACACACACACACACACACACAAATATCCACATACCAGCAATAGTGTAGAGTGCTGTAACCACCAGCATGAGGACAGTGGAGAGATAGAGATTCCAGCCTAAACAAACCTGGACAAACAGAGCTCCAGAATACAGGTCTGTCTGCACATGCACACAGAGAGCAGAGGAATTAGCAATAAGGTTTAAGAAGAAACACAGTATGACTGTGGCATATGTTAACAATTGTGATGGATCAATATGATGTTCAAAGGTGACTTGTATTCCATTTATTGTCTACACCCCCCCAGTCTGGTTTGGGTCAGACAAGAAGGCACATCTTACATCACTGTGCCTTTAACATGCGCTCGGGTAATGTGTGAATACACTCACTGAGATCTTGGTGAAAACAGACAACATCAGGCTGAGCACCGATAGGTATGTGCGGATACGCTCTCCCCCGAACCGCCGGCCCAGGTATTCCGGCATTGTGACAATCTGTGAGCGGAGAGGAGACGGCGCGAGAGAAGCGGCATTTTTCAGCGTTTTAACAGAACGGCTGGAAGTGTTTCAGCTTTGTACGACGGGCACGTGCGTGTGGCCCGTAAACGCGCTGGAGGGACGCATATGGAATTTGTCACAGCAAGCGACTGTTGCCTTTAAAGCTGCTGAATATCCTTTTAAGTGTCGACATGGGTGGGTTAGTGTGGAAATGTGTGTGCGTTTGGTATAGCACGTTTGTGGTTGGGACTTACCCCAGAAGACACATATACTGGGACAAAGATCCAGGCAAGCGCCAATAGGACATAGGTTGCCTAGCAAATGAAGAGACAACATGTTTATAGGCCTCTGTCTCCCCCCAGTGTACACACAAACTAATTACATAAAAAAGCTAGATCGCATTATATTGGCAAGCTTTCCCAGCGTTTCCTTCTCAGCAGGCGATCTTCCTATCTGTAGATTGATTAAAGTGTGCTTATTGCATACATTTATTTATATTTTACTACATACAATGAAAACAAGCTCAAATTAACCAAAGCTCAAATGTTTTAAAGCTGCAGTTCTAATTACGCCATACATTCATCTTCGTTTTTTATTTAACATTTTTCCTTTACTGCAAGACGTGCTGCAAACTCCAACTTCCTTATGTTGTATCACTGTCCAGATGTAAGACATGTATAATACTTGAAACGTGCAATATGTAACTTATTACACACTTTATTGCATGTGATAAATATGGTACCCAGTTTGTTTTCAACCAGTCGCATTATATCTGGAACAGTGAATTTATGATCAATGTATTATGAATTATTATGAAGATGTAATGCATTGACCTAAGAGCTTTTAATATGGGCTGTTGGGGCATGAGGGCCTGGGTGTAAACATCAAAATACCAGTCAGTCAGAACAAGCAGTGAGAATAAGAGAATAAGGGGGAAAAACAAAACAGGCCAGGTGGGCCATGAACGTCACTTCTGAGAAGGGGAGGAGCCTGTCGAGACTCACGTTCCACTCGAAGCCGGCCACGGCGATGCCACCTGCGGCACCTGTCCCAGCCAGACCAATGAAGAGGCCCGAGCCCTCGCTGCTGGCGAACAGGGAGGCCCCGATCTGAGCGCCGGTGTCCCGTGTCGTCCCGTGTCGTCCCGTGTCGTCCCACAGGCAAACAAAGACGTGAGACGGAGATCAGAAGGAGCGTCACACCTTCCCTTGTCAGGCACATGCACTTTCACCAGTCGTTGGTCAGTGGAAAAGCTCAGAACTAGGGTTACTGGAGCATTTAATCTAGTCTGGATTAGGGTTCAAACTGGAGGCAAAAGCGTCACTGGTGCATCAGTTCGGCCCGAGCCTGGCGTCCTTGTTTGAGAAACATGTCCATTATGAGCAACGTGTTTACTTTGTTCCAGCTTGTTCTCTTTAGAAACAGGGCCGCTTGCTCATAGTAGCCTCAGAATTTTTGCAGTTCCAAGCTTTGCAGTGGTTTGTATTGCGAATGTGAGAAATCTTTAATGAACTGTTCAATCATTCACCACTGAAACATAATCATTTTAACAGAAAGCTTATCTTGTATCTTCTTGTACCTTCAAATTATAGATGTTGCTCAGATTCATTCTTACAAATTAACCAGGACTTTTAATACTTCAGTACTAAGTTTCCAGAAATTATTATTATTTTTTTTTTTATGTTTGGTTTCTACAGGTATCACTTACCGGCCACCAAGCCATATCTCTGCCTGCAAGGAAGTAGCCGTTAAGAGTGTTTCTGCTTACTCTGCAAGATGACTGGGACATACAGACAGACATGCTTTTCATTAAATTATAACATATTTCACATATCAACATTACAAGTGTGAATTCTAAGTTTCAAAGGTTTTCACCAAACAAAGAAGCCTGAATAGCTCATGTAATACCAAATATTTGAAGTTTTCTTTCTCATTATTTGCATCTCACAGCATCATTACTAGTGTTGAATAAGTTACTGGACTTAAATGAACACGACAACACGATCAAAATAAAAATCAGTCTGAATAAACCCAATGATGGTTTGTTCAACACTGTGTCCCTTTTGATTCTACCCGTTCATAGTTCTCAAAAGATTCATGCACTCAAAGATGAAACCCCAATAAAAAGAGTGAGTGATGGAGTTTGTCTTACCCATATTCCAACGGCAACATTTAGGAGAAAATAGGCCCCGATGACGATGATGTCGGAAACGCTGAAGGACTGTGTGAGAGCATAAAACTTGGTGGTAACATTGGACGCCATAGCGCAACATTCAGCACCACTCACCATGCACAGACTGCACTGGGGGAAAGACAAACTGAGAGCCAGGGTACCGACAGGCCATGTAAGTGAATTGATCATTAAACACATCAGTTTAATGAAGCGACTGCTCTCACATGAGAGAGAGAGAGAGCAAGAGAGAGAGAGAGAGAGAGAGAGAGAGAGAGAAGGAGATTCTGTGAGCGAGGGACACTACACAATCATTGTCACCTAAATTAGATTTGGTGACTTGGCATGCACCCACAGAGCCACACACACACACACACACACACACACACACACACACACACACATACACCCACACCCACACCTCCACAGCATGCATAGGGAATGTTGCTCCAACGCCTAATGTGTGTGAGGGAGTCTAAATAACAACTCTGGACACTCTTAAGAACATCAATGATTTACCTTTACAGTCGCAGGTACTTACCCATTAACACACACGCAAGCACGCACACACACATTTACCATTAACATTAATCTTACACAGAGACATACACGTGCATCATCTATTCAAACGGACTCTTTCCAGGTGACAGGACACTGTGTGTGGTGCATTTACAGCCACACCCCCTCCGAAAAGGACACACCCTTTGTGGTGTATTTTCAAGGAAATATGCAATATATTGCATGATTTGCTGTAGGTTGCTCTGGTTCGTGTGGGTAATGATACTTGTCAAGTCAAAATAAATTTGGCATACAACAGAAGAGTAAATGTGTTTATTAATATATTAATAAATATTTTACTTTCCCATAGGAAGAGAATTCACTCACAAAGGAAGCCTACTCCACAAAACCTGCTTCTGTTCTGTTCGTAGAGAGGGTGCATTTGACCTGGAACAATTTTACCAGTTTTGGGGTTAAACTGAAACTTGAAACCTGAATGTGAATGTGATTCTTGTTTAACAAGACAATCATACATTTATATATAACTCTATTAGGCATAATTTGGTACGGAATAGAATAGAATAGAAATAATGTCTATTTTTCTATAATTCTATAATAATGTCTGTTTTTGGAATATATTTACGTTTTTTGTATTTTCCCGTTGTAACTTGGAAATGCTATGAAAATAAGCATGAATTCTTGATGGATTGAACAACGTCTGAGTCTGATCGGGCAGGTGTGACTGCGACTCCTAGAGAAGCTGAACTACCGGGCCCATGTAACAAATAATAGATCTTTACTATCATTAGGGGGCTAGTTGTTACTAGTTAGGGAATAGAGGAAAGGTCCCTTAAAATATGCTCTCCACAACCAATCAGTGGATGAGAATGTGTTGTAGAGAGAAGATCGTGGTTTAAATGAGGTAAAGGTAACTAATATTTCAGTTCGACAATTCGTTTTGTGCACGTGCAAATAAAATATTGATTGCGGTCTCTTAGTATGTGTTCGGAAGCTTCTGATTGGCTCCCCAGATCAAGTTTGAGTCTGCGCTCAAGCTGTCGCCACGGCAGGAAAACGTGGAGATGTTCAGTGCACGGCGTCCTGGGAGCACCACCCAGCAGTATACAGTACGACATCTCAAACGAAACCGGGTCCGCGCGGTTAAAGCTAGCACGCACCGTGAGGCAAAGGGCATGCGCTTTTCTGAATACGCCACCAGGGTGTGCCACTACTCAGGGAGGATATAAAAAAAACACCCCCCACCCCCACCCAAGATGAACAGTGGACAGATTGGTGGTGATATTCGCTTAACGAATGATGTGGGTTAGACCTGATCCCAAATTAGACATCTGCTCCAGTTGTATTGGCACCCTTAAGGAATAACTTATCGCTTCAGAGAGTAGTAACTTTAAGAACGTCCGTAAAATGCCTCCCGAAATGGCAAGTAGAAACCATGTAAGCAAGTGTGTGCATTTAAGACTGACAGCTGTATGTTCGTAATATTGAGGGTGCCACATTTTATTAGTGCTGACTTTTTTCAGCAGTTTGTTTTATAATGTGTTTGCCATTTTTAAAAGAACATTTCAACATCAAAGTTATTTAATTTGTGAAGAAATTTTATTAAATTGGATCGATTTGACTTACTGGCCGTAGAGATAGAAAGACGCCTATTCTGAACGCACAGCGCATACTCCAATAACATCTCCCCGATAGCCTGTTAACAGGCACACACATGCACCTCCAATATTAATCTGTCAAGATCATAGGGGAAAGAGGCTATTTGGTCACACCCCCTGCTGCAGCACTATAAATTTAACTAAGCAATCGCACTTACACGCACACACACACGAACACACACTCACACAAACACACACATGCGCACAGAAAAACGATACACTGAGACCGCGGATTACAACCTCCAGCATCCGCGCGCACATCTGCCTGGATGTTTACGTAAGACGAGGCTTCCATGTTTGTTGCCACTAAATATATATTTTATTGCTTTTTTATTTTTGTTTAATCCTTTCAGATTTTCGCCTCAAACGCTTGAGCGCTTTCTAGCCTGTCGCTTTAACCTGGAAACTACTGGACCACGCTGACACTAGTCTACGTTCGCCATATCTTATTCCTTCATACGAAAGAGGAGTGTGTTTTTTGTTTTTTTCGTCACCAACGACCAAGCGCTGGCCACATCACTGACATCAAACACGCGGAATAAGCATGTAACGTGCGTTTCGGCATTTTTTGCCCCGCGAACTGCAGGACTTCCCGTTTCTCCATCGCCTGCTCGACCTCTACAATGAGCGACACGGATGCACCGGCGTTAGCGGCACCGTCGCTGTTTCCTAGCCCGAGGACACTCTGGATGTAGAATCACCGAGAACAGTGTGTATGTGTGAGAGGGTGTGTATGTGTGTGCGCGCACGCGTGTGTGTGGTGGAGTGAGTGAACAGAATGGGGAAGGATCAGGAACTCTTGCAGGCGGTGAAGACGGAGGACCTGCTAACAGTCCAGCGACTACTGCAGAGACCGAAACAGGGCAAATCCAGTAAGTAGCACGCACACACCCACCAGACAGAGGTTTTAGTAAAAGACCTCTTGGGTGCGCACGCGCTTACACACACACACACACACACACACACACACACACACACACGCACACACACACATACACACACACACACGCCCATATTTACAGGGTACACCCCACATGTCGAGGGTTGCGCGTTTACTGTTTACAACCTTAGATCGGAGGTCGCGCGCCGCACCTGTGCACTGTTGGTTTCTCGGTGTTGTAGCGGCATGAAAACGCAGCTCTTGCCAAATACGCTTTGATGTCCAGATCAAAGCATGCAGGTATGGCAGGTGGCTGAAGAAGTCACATGAGAAGAGACGAATAAATCTTTGCCTACCGAACAGTAACTTTCAGTCTGGAATTACTTTTCAATATTTGTTTATACTACGCCTGAATTCGTGGTATTATTATTTTTTAAAATCTAAAATCACTACTGGGCTCTCGCGAGGCGGAGGCGGAGGCAATGGGATTATTGGTAAAATGCGCCAGATGTCCATCATAATGTAGACTGTCAGTGTGTGCGTTCGTAAGTGGAGCGCGTGAGATAAAGAGCGAACAGCCGCTCAGCTGTTTGGGCGTGTGTCCACGATGACGTACGCCGCATGAAACGGCCCTCCTTCAGCTTCATTTGACGTCACCGACACAACAGCGTTTAAGGGTGCGAGTTTAGCGGGTCCAAGTTGTGGCGCGGTGGTTGCTGGGAGTATATGGCTTGTTAATCTACTGCTCCCAGTCATACAACTGAATCCACACTGCTGACACAAATATTACAAGAATGGGCCACACACACACACACACACACACACACACGTGTGCACGCACATGTCTATAATTGAAATACAATTACCACCTCCAGCACTGGGTAACATCCCAAGTGGTGGCAAAATTGGTTTCCAGCTATGGTAGGAGGAGCTGCTAGAAACGGAAGCAGGGCATTCTCAGCGTGTGCGTATGTGATAAAGTGAGATACAGAACTGCACTCTTGTTTAAAAAGACCTTCTTTGCCCTGTGAAAAATCCGTGTCACCTTGAACGTCTGCAAAGACAAGGTTAATTAGTAAATAAATGAAGAGGTTGCACAAGGGGTGTCCTAAAGATCACTGAAGGAAGTTTGTGAGTAGTGGGTCTATGATATTAACACCTGCGTAAAGATTAGATGTTGCTCTAGCAGCAAGCTTACAGTGCAGACTTGGATTGCTTGACACAGTTTGGACGTAACGGTCTGTATTCGTATTTGTGTCTTAGAGTTGTGTGCTAGGATCAGTTCCCTCTCTTATTTACTTAATTATATAAGCTCAGCAACAGATCCTAGATCAGCTCTCCAGCTCTGAGAAGTTTTGTGAATATGAGCCAGTTTGTTACAGCAGATGATAAACCGGACCCGGAGTTTTCTATTCTATCACAGCTAGTCATACTCAGTATGAAAGTGGAACAACAGTCTGTGTGCTTTAGCTCTACTGCTGTTGTTGTTAATTACTTTGCCATGTTGTTGTTGACTTTCAGCTTTAAAAGCATGTTGGCCCAATGCTATTTCATTTGTGATATTTGAGTAATAATGCAATTATTAATTGTGCTATTTGAGCAATAGTGTAAAATAATGAAGTTATTACTCTAATTTTCCTGGCTCTTTTTTCCCTGGCTCTCAGTCTGTTTTATTATGATGGGGGATTTCCTTAACCTGGTCCAACAGTAAAGTATCACTCTAGCCAAAGCGTTGAAAAAGCCAGGTGAGAATAATTTGGCAAAGTATCTGTGACCAAATAAACAGCAAATGTCATCATTAAAGCAAAAAATATGAAGTCTGAAAGTTTTTTTTTTTCTAGATTTCTACACCTTGTAGGGCCTGATTCAGCTGTAAAATCAAATAGCAGATCATTACCAAAGGGATGCCCAGAACTGTTCTAGGAATCCAGCAGAGTTCGGGGGATTTCCCTGCTCAACTTTACTACCTACTAAACCTGGCAGAAGCTGTCACCAAGCGTTTTGGAGCAGAAAAAAGCATCAAGCCAGACTCTGATCCTCCACTTTCTGTGGAAGTCCACTGTCTGACACAAAATATGATTATCTTCAAGTGATTTTGTCCAGGATTAAAGATCTGTTGCTACAAAGGGCTTGTAATTGTCTAGAAAGTCTTCAGGACCAAGTGTGTTAGAAAGCATAACTGACCTTTAGAAGCTTTATCCTTCTGAGATGTGCCATCCACTCCATGGATAGAACAGGGTAAGGAGCCTGATCTTCCGTAGCGGGTAAGCCTTTATGAGAGCCATAAAAGGTTCTGCCCTCGTCTGCATTTCTGTGAGACGTTAAAGGACGGGACGCCTGTCTTCCTCGAATGCGTTCCTCAGCCATGCGCCAGAGCCTGTTGGCACGGAATAACATCCTGGCTTCAGGACATCCACAGATCCTTTCAAAAAGCTTTATAAAGCTTAGCGAGGCAACTGTGTTTACCAACTGTGTATCAGCAAAAATGGTTGAGGAATCTGAGGTTCAGTAAAAGGTGTTTGCTAGTCCCACAATGCATTTTGGTCTTGACTTTGGACTTAATAGTGCGTGGTATGATTTGAGCATGGGTGTTTGAACACAGCATCATCTCAAGTGTCATAAAGAGAAGTTGGTTGAAGAGCCTATTTTGAAGAAAAGGGTTCACCATCTTTTGCAAATCTGACATGTTTTTAATAGGTGTGTGTGTATGGGGGTTGATATTAGGGTTTACTCCTGTGATTTAACACAGACATATTTGTCTTATAATGGGAGAAAATTGGGACAGTATTTAGGCCTAATCTTTTTGTATTGTGTTAACAGCTCAAATCTCAGTATACTTGGTAGGAATAAAACAGCATCACCATGAAATTAGAGATGAAACAGTGGTGGACATTTGTCTTACTTTACCTAGTTCTTTAAGAACATTAGGACATTTCATTTTGACAGTCCATTCAAGATCTGCATGTAGTTTAGATCATCTCTCTGATAATAGTGATGTTCATCAGATAATGTCCAAGGTAAAAACCAAATTAAGTGCAAAGCTTGATCAGTGTAACAAGTAATAAAGAATAGGAACCCCTTCAGTTCTCCTCAGAACTCTGTTATACAAACCCTCAAATGTGTAATGGGAAACTAGACCACTTTTTTAAAAAAGAAAAGCCTAGGGTTTATGGAGGATTAAGGGGGGTGATGGTGTACTGTGCACTCTGCTCCGCTTCCATTAAAAGTTTGACTTTTCGGTGAACGAACAGCTTTCATGTTCTGCTAAATGGCATTCTGTCACATACAGTTCTTGTGCTTTTGAGAATGCAATTCAGTACATGAAAACACCTCACATTCTTTACATTAGTTTACCCACCCCTTAAAGTACAGTGATACGGTGTTGCAAAAGTCAGTACAGACTTTGCAGCATGTAGAATGTACTATATATGGAAATGTGTTGTTAATGATAGAGTATGTAGGAGAGCTCACTTCCATGACTGAAAAACGGTCTAATTGTGGAAGACATGTCTGGAGTCACATATGCGATCACAGTTGGAGCACTTGCCTTCCCATGAGCAGTTAACACGTTTTATGTATTAAAAAAAAAAGTTCATTTTTCTGCAGTGCTGCTCCTGTATGGATTTATGGTCTGAACATGTTTCCATGTCTTCCATGTCCACACTCCCTTAATGCCATTTTTGAGGTCATATCTGAATATTTTCATTAGGACATAATTCTTAATGTAAGGTCATGTGATCAGAATATCTACTTATCTGTCCCAGTGCTTCCACTCAGCGCCTCGGCCCTCCACTATGTGTGTGTGTTTGTGTGTGTGTGTGTGTGTGTGGCACTGATGTTCGTGATGTTTGAAACCAACCACAACCACAGAGCAATACAAATGGACACTGTAGACCAGGATATTGTAGACCCACACTGTCTTAGAGCATCTTTAAAACAAACTTTACGACTTAGAACCATATAACACGCTGTTAAGTGGCCCTCCTTCCAAAAGCATTTGCCAACTGTGTAGCAACTCTCACTTCACTAAGATGAATGAGAGCGGTTTGGTTTATGATGAAATCCCAAAATTAAAGTCAAGCTTAGGTGAAACTGAGCTCACTCCAGCTCGCCCCAGTTACTGCAGAGTCAGGTTTGGGTTGGCGGTTCTGGCCACGGGTGCTGGAACATGACAGACCCGACTACTCCCCAGGTCTACGGCTGGATGACTAATGCGCTGACGCTGCTTTTGCGTTCCCAAACTTTGTAACTTAGGCGGCAAGATAACCTTCAAAACGATAATAACATAATACACCTGCCAACTTGCTTAAAAGAATGTCACACTGTGTAACCACCATGACACATAGCACAGGAGATGCGATACTTTAGTATTTGAGTTTCCTACACAGAAAGGAATAAGTGTGGTGTTAGTCATGGTTTGTGAAGGAACAGATCCAGAGTATCTCTAGATGTACTACTGAGTTGGTCCGTTGTCCATGGTCCTGAATCTGTGTTGATGAAGTGGTTTACTGATTTGAGCTGATTCTAATCTGGACTGTAATAGTTCTGTCACTCCACAGCATTACTGCTAAAGGATGGAATACTTGTGACAAGGAAAACGTTCTGTGATATTTCCTCTCCCTGATTCTCTGAATCAAGATGCACATTTCTGAATAAGACAATTACTCGAGCTATTAAAAGGAAGTGGCTTTGTTACACGGTTGAAACTTTTAATTCACGCAACATATAACATCAGTAACATTAATAATTACAATTACTGTACTGACAGTGTGAGCTTCTGTTTTTCTTATCTGAAGATTAAAGAATATAAGAACAACAAAGAAACAACAGGGTTTTACATGATTAAAACCGTTGGCCTGTGTTTACTTAAAAGTCCACTGTTGTATTGTTCATGGTACATGAATGTGTTTGTGTGTGTGGACACAGTTAAGCAAGGAGAATGATTACATGCCATTTAAGTAACAGCTGGTCAAGTTAGTTGCCATGGTGTTGGAACACTTGCATATGCATTCTAACCTCTGTGTGTGTGTGTGTGTGTGTGTGTGTGTGTGTGTGTGTGTGTGTGTGTGTGTGTGTGTGTGTGTGTGTGTGT
>JAOYMR010000013.1:1690098-1700308 GCA_025802075.1 Tenebrosternarchus preto | reverse complement strand
GAAGAGCTGAAGGCCACTATCAGAGCAACCTGGGCTCTCATAACACCTGAGCAGTGCCACAGACTGATCGACTCCATCCCACATCTCATTGCTGCAGTAATCCAGGCCAAACTAAATATTGAGTGCTGTACATGCTCATACTTTTCATGTTCATACTTTTTTATGTATTGGTCTTAAGTAATATTATTATTTTCTTAGTTACTGAATTTTGGATTTTCATTAGTTGTCAGTTATAATCATTAAAATGATAAGAAATAAATACTTGAAATATGTCAGTCTGTGTAATAAATGAATATAATATACAAGTTTCACTTTTTGAATGTAATTACTGAACTAAATCAGTTTTTTCATGATATTATAATTGTATGACCAGCACCTGTATATGATTTTTATTTTTAATTAAATTATCAGTAAAAATACATACAAGTTGTTGAGAAATTTGTGTATTAGTCAAATGTTAAACAACCCAGCTACGTTGATTTTTATTCACAAAGTTTTAACAGCAAAATATAAAAAAGTTGTTGCATTCTTATATAAAGCCCTGTAATACTATTTTTTTCTGGTTTTTTTTTAAAAAGACTGATTACCCAAGTTAGTCAAGCATGACTATATTTTGCACTTTGAAATACATTTGATGAGAATAACACTTTCTTCAGGTCTCTGCTTGTACATTCAGTCCTCTGAACAAACCCAGATGATTCCCTACCTTCCTGAGTGTGTATTTTTAATCAGCAATCATGGGGAATTTGTTTAATTCACTCTTTATTTACTGTGTTTTTGGGTTTATAGATGTTTTTATATGTGTGTTTCAGGCTCCAGAGGGTCTGTGTCAAGCCCACATGGATCTCCCACTCTAAGTGGTCAGCAAAGCACTGCTAGTGAGGAGATATGGGTACTAAGGAAGCCTCTGGCAGGTGAGGACTTCCTGTCTTGGTCTGTCTCTCTCCCAATTCAGTTCAAGGTAGCTTTATTGGCATGAATATATCAGGTATAATTTTGCTAATGTAAATAGTTTGGAGCTGAACATAGTGATAATGATTCTATGGTTATAATGACATAAGAAAAGTGTAAAATACAGCAATGCAAAACTAGATGAAACAAAATTAGTAATAATAGCAGTAAACGTTTTAACAGGATATAAATTATTATATCCTGTAAATTCTCTCTCTCTCTCTCTCTCTTTGTCTCTTCCCCCATTCTCTCTTGCTGTCTCTCTCTTTCTCTGTCTGTTTCTGCGTGTCTCTCTTGCTCTCTCTCACTCTATCTCTCTCTGGTTTTGTGTGTGTCTCTGTATCTCTCTCTGTCTGCCTCTCCCCTGTCTCTCATGCTCTATGCTCTCTCTCTGTCTCTGTGTCTCTCTTGCTCTGTCTCTCTCTCAGGTTGTGTGCATCTCTCTGTCTCTCTCTCTTTCTCTCTCTCTCTCTCTCTCTATCCATTTCTGTATGTCTCTCTTGCTCTCTGTCTGTCTCTGGCGCTCTGTCTCTCTCTCTCTCTCTCTCTCTCTCTCCCAGAGATGCTCATTCTCTTGATTTGTTATTTGTTGCTTGTCCACTGCCAGGCGCTGGCGGTACAGGCAGCACTGGCAGCCTGAGTGGCAGCCGTCCTTCTGCTGGTGGTCCAATGGACAATGCCAACGCCCACCTGGCCAGCTCACCTGTGCCGACCACGCCCACACATTCACCCGGTGTCAACACGCATGGACTCAACGTGCCAGGACTGCATGCACAGGCAGAGGGGGTGAAGGTGATGCACAAACACACACACACACACACACCATAAATGTAATTCCAATATAAATGCAGCCTTAACAAGCCACACAGTGATATGATGTGTGTGTGTGTGTGTGTGTGTGTGTGTGTGTGTGCGTGCGTGTGCGTGCATGTGTGTGTTTGTATATGTATTGTAGTTGTTAGCCACAGTGCTATCTCAGTCGGCCAAAGCGAAAGAACATCTCCTGGAACAGTCACGTTCTGTAGATCTGAACACAGGTATTCCATTACAAAATCTGTTACGATGTAGCTAACAGGTAAAATGCTGGCTAAGAAATAAAATAAACAAAATAACCAGCAAGATAGCAAGATTTGAGGTTTAACAGTAAAGATGAAGTCTGGCTTACTAAGTGCTGTTATTGCTTGTAAATCATTTTTAAGGTGTTTATGACCTAGTAAATAGTCATTAATGAACAAATGTTGTCACTTTATAAACCCCACTTTCCAGTATATAATGACCAAACCACGTTTTCCTACTGATAATACGAATGTGTCATGTACCGTTACTGCTGGTACTAATGTGTCACATGACATTACAGATGGTACTAACGTGGAAGACAACATTGTGTTGTTTCACAGCTTCCCCACCACTTACTTTGAGTGCACCTGAGAAGAAGAAGCCATTTGTGGATCCTTTACTACAGAGGAAGGACAGTGCTTCAACAGAGAGCAAGGCATGTGTGTGTGTGTGTGTGTGTGTGTGTGTGTGTGTGTGTGTGTGTGTAGTTTATCCTTTTATAAAGTTATGCTTTTAGAGCAAGGTCTGGTGTTTGTACCCTGGAAATCATTCACCCCCCATGCTATCCTCTCTTTTTGTGGCAATATAATATTGATTGTGCATGACCTTTACATCACTGACGTGGCACTGGAGTCACATGGTATCTGCTGCCACCCGGTGACTGCTATGTGTATTGCATCTCAAGCAAGCTTCCGTTTTTCACTTCTCACAAGGGTCTGAATTATTGTGTATCTTCTAGAGCTCAGAAGCAGTTGCTGAATGGCTCACTGGTGCTCAGCTGCAGTTTTACACAACAAACCTCCTGACTGCTGGATATGATCTGCAAACAATCAGTAGAATGAATCCAGAGGTATAAAGGACCTCCCTGCTCACACATAAATATAGAAATGCAACCATGTATGTACTGTTCTCTAAAATTGCCTTTTTTGGGTTATGGATTATAAAAATTTGTTGAGTTATGGATTACAAACATTTGAGTTATTTGTGTGTACAGGATCTCACAGCAATTGGGGTGACAAAACCTGGACACAGGAAGAAGATGTTATCAGAGATAAGCAAACTGAACATTCCTGACTGGATTCCTAAAGAAAAGCCTGTAAGAAACACACACACACACACGCGCACACACACACACACACACACACACACACACACACACATCTTAATTGACTAAAGATAATCCTCTCTTGTTTTCCATGTGACAACTATTACTTGAAAGCTACATATGCATCTTTAGATATGCATCTTTATCACTGCCTGTGCCATGTAGCAATGATGTGTGTGACCCTGTAGGCGAGCTTGGCAGACTGGCTGTCTCTGATTGGACTGAGTCAGTACTACCAGACTCTTGTTCAGAATGGCTATGACAACATGGACTTTATCAGTGACATCACCCTGGAGGACTTGCAGGAAATTGGCATCACCAAACTCGGTTAGCAAGTTGCTAATGCTATTAAATTATCGCTACTTGCTATTAAATTAACAGCATGTTCTCATGCAACATAACAGGGCTGCTTATTTGCTAACATTTGTTGAATTTGTTTCTACCCTGGTAGGACATCAGAAGAAGCTGATGTTAGCTGTTAAAAGACTGGCAGAACCTCCAAAAGAGGCAGAAGCTTCCAACACAGAACATCAGCCCAGTGAAAGCACAGCTTCAAAACAACAAGCCACCAATGATGACATAAGCACTGTAACGGAGGTGAAATCCACCCCTGCTCCAAGAGCACGCAAGGGATCAGAAGGACGACACATCTCCCAAGGGCGGGGCATACAGAGAGCAAACACCCCCCCTCCACTCAAGAAGCCTATATCAAATGATAGCCCTGCCCACACCCCTCCGCACACGCCCTCTAAAGGCAAATCCTCCACGCCTCACTCCTACTCACCCACGTACTCCCCCGACTCACCTGGGAAAACGCAGGGCAGGCCGAGGGTCCCCAGTGACTCGACCCGCACTCAGGCCCACACCCGTGCTGTTCCTTTACTCTGCCTTCCTCTTGAAGTTGGGGTGGAGGGAGAGGAGGAGCAGACTCCCCCTTTGCCCCGGCGGGTCATGAGAAGCGGGCCACCGAGATCCGAAGCAGGACGTGAGAACCAAGACCTCCCCTTGCCCGATTCAACAGTGAAATACGCCACGCTAGGCGCAGTCGACCACGGCCGTCCTATCAGAGCTCCCGGCGACAGCCTAGACACCGGCAGCGTCAACCGCAGCCAGTCGTTTGCCACGACCCGCCCTCGCAGGAGGACACGCCCCCCCACGCCACCCAAGCGCTCCTGCTCCTCTATTTCCACCGGTAACCTGGTCGACGAGGTGGCTCTGGCTACTGAGGGCAGGGCCGGAAAAGGCGGGCCGAGTGATTCGTTCCTCAGTGTGACATACAGAGAGCGGCGCCGTAGCGACTGCGGAATTGCTTCAGAATCATGTGTGTCTGGAGGCAGCGTTCGAGACATAGCTGCCATGCTCGAAATGTCAAAATTGGGAAGCAGAGCCAAAGGAGCTGGATACTTACAGGTAACTCCATATGATGCACAAAACAAATTGTTTATGCTGCTATATACATCAATCTATAAATGTACACCCCTCTTGAAGTCTATTTTTTCCTTAAAATAAAATAAGGAAAATTCTTAAAATAAAAATTCTGTTATATTTGTTTGCTCTGTTCACCAGGCAAGCCCAGACCTCCTGCAACATACCCGTGACTGTTTGACCTCAGATGTGGACATGCAGAGCCGCCGTCGTACAATCAGTGGGCCCGTCAGCGGCTACTCTGACTCACGCTCCCAGCTTGGTTATGTCCAGGAAAGCGACACCACTCCACGTCCTTATTCAGCACACAAAACCTCGGACGCACCCCGGGAAACGCCTCCACCCAGGCAGGCCCCGGAGCCTCGCCCACGCTCCATGCTTAGTCACCTGGAAGGAGGTGTGGCCTCCCTCCCTCAGGAGGAGTGGTCACGTATGGATGCCACAGCGACCTTGCGGAGGCCCCGCCCACCACACGAGTCGGATGGGGAGAAGTTCAAGCTCACCGAGACGGGAACGGTCCGGCGTCGGCCGAAACCACAAACGCTCCCGCAGGGCGGCGACGCAGACGTGAAGGGACGCGATTTTACACGCCGGAGGCCTGCATCAGAAGCGTGTGCAAAGGAAGGCAACGGTGAAACAGAAGAGCGGCCCGATGATTTCAGGCGAGTGCTGAGGTCTGCTGTCTCATCCAAACCAGCACTGACCCTCAGGAAGCCTGACCCTCCCACTCCCACCAAGAGGGTCCCGCTGCCTGGATCAGAGGTACAGCACAGTCCAGGTAAGACTGAACACTACCTTTTTGCAGGACACTTTGCCATTATACTTATGCCAGCCTCTGTACACTTATATACACTCGATTAGTAGTACATTTTATACCCTTACATGCCATGCATATAATAATTTATACCCCTATATGACCTATGTAAAATACAAAAATATACAACATCAGCATATGAACATATGAACATAGTTTGCAATAAAATATTTGAGAGCCACTGATATGCTATTTCACGCCTGACGTCAAAATAAAATGTGAATTTTAACAATTGAAGACAATTAACTACTACAAACATCCTCATACACTAACAGCAGGAATGTGTAACTAACAGTGCATGAAATACAGACTAAAGCAACTAATGCAAACAAAATATGAATTAAGATTTATGTTTGACAAATTACCATAATGGTACTGCACCCGAAAGGCAGCAAACGTAACAGATGAACACGGAATATGTGCAGAACACGATAGTGCTGTCCTCTGAATTTCTGCTAGTACACTTCCTGAACTGTGATACAGAGCTGGTAATGTCATCATCAGAATAAAAGACTACACCCCAAATCTACTGACAGCACAAGTATACTTTTACAGTTTTATTGTAGCCCATCTATTGGCATGAGCAAGTCACCAACCACCTTATAACACCATTTTTCACTGGGAAGCTTCTGACCAGTGCTGACTGTATATTACTTGGGCTACAGGCTTTCCAACACAGAATTAACACTGACGTTGCAGTGGCACTGTGGTAGGTGTTGATCTGATACCATGTAGTTATTAATTCATCAGACACAGCAGTAGCCATTGGATGTTTTTACATGTTTCAGTATCACTGCTGGAACTAGTTGTTCACTACCCAAAAACAGCTGAAAGTGTGTAGGGGTTTTGTTTATACATTTATTTACCCCTATGTATAACAGTGGGGGTCCAAGCAGAGACCAGCATTTGGCCTACAAGTGTATAGTCAAAAAAAAAAAAAACTAATTGAAACTGTAATTCTTTGGCTTCTGTTATGTATCTTATTCTGTGCTTTTTGTTTCTTCAGTTGACGTCAAAAAAGTTCCACCACCAGTATCTCCAAAACCCAGCCCACCTCCAACACTCCCCAAACCAATCAAAATTAAGCCTCTGCCACCCTCGGCACCCACCACTGCTTCTCAGAGACACACGCTCAGCACACCCAGTGACCTAAACACACACATTCCCTCCCCTACCACTGTCCTCCCAGAGCCATTGGATGACCTGGAGGTGATCCCAAAGGCAGCGGAAGCTCATTCTCTTTCCCCGTGGGCAGTGAGTTCACCCACTCAGTGCCCACAGACGCCGCAGACGCCCCAGACCCCACAAACCCCACAGACCCCCTCCACCCCTGGGTCTGGCTCTGCCCCTGTAAAGCCGCCCAGGTCCTGTATGGCAGGCCTCTCGGTGGATGTTCCCAGCCCAGGGGAGGTGGAGCCGGCAGGGGCCGAGCCTGTGCAGCAAAGGCAGAGGAAGGCAGATAGGCAGAGGGAGGAAGAGGAGAGACAGAGGGAAGAAGAGGAGGCAGCAGTCGGGACGGAAATGGCAGGTCCCGGTCGGGTGGAGGGAGCTCCTGGAGGGGAACGCGAGGGCACCTTAGACTCGGAAGGAAGTGATGTCGCAAGGAGTGCGGAGGGATCGGGGCAGGTGGTAATGAGGAAGAAGAAAGTTGGCATGGCCAGACAGATGCAGGTCAAGGGAGAGCTTGAGGGCGTAAGGCAAGGTGGAAGTGTAAAGACAGAGGCAGGGCAGCAGGGGGCGCTAGAGACTGGGGGATTGGCTGATGAAAGGGACATGACAAGAAACAATGCATCAGAAAACAGGACACAGTTCAGACTGGAGGAGACCAGCACCTCCTTAGCTGCTGCTCTGGAGGTTGTGGAGGAAAAGATCAAAGACGACAAGTACACATCAGTTCTCCTTTGTCTATATTCACGTTAGCTATATTCCATACCAACTCAGTATCTCTTAAATCATAAGTTATTTTTCTACCATTTTTTTCACAAAGAAATTAAATTAAATGGGAAAATGTAGCACAATTACCATTAGCAATTTTTATTTAAGCTCATGACCTTTAATGATAGATCTGTTGGGTGATATGTATGATCTTTAATGATAGTTCTGTTGGGTGATATGTATGATCTTTAATGATAGATCTGTTGGGTGATATGTATGATCTTTAATGATAGATCTGTTGGGTGATATGTATGATCTTTAATGATAGATCTGTTGGGTGATATGTATGATCTTTAATGATAGTTCTGTTGGGTGATATTTATGCCGTACGGTGTTTTCATATGAATGGCAAAGAGGCTTTGTCATTGAAATCACCTTTGTTCATGTGAAGTTTTTATTTTCTACATTCTGGTTTCATATCCATCTTGTCCTTGTTTTTCTTCCTCTCTCTTTCTTACCAGTTCTGCAGTGGAAAATAAGACTACAGTCAACATTCTAGATGACATAGGAAGCATGTTTGATGACCTGGCTGACCAGCTAGATGCCATGCTAGACTGAAGAAAAGCCCGTGGTGCGATACAAGAAGACCCGCCAAGCTGAAATTTAATCTGGTGTCTAGATGTTAACCTGGTTAACTACACACCAGTGACATGGGGGAACAAACGGCAGTTAAATATGCACTTGTTGATTTGAATGAGAAGAATTCTGGGGCTACTGGGAAGTGTAATTCTTTGAGGATTGAAGATTCTGAGGTATGAAGAAGTTTGAGATTCTAAAACTCTACAGACGTTTGAAGATTGGAATTCAGCATAGCACCCAGAATTGTCAGTATCAACCTGAATACTACTTCTGCTCTTCTTGTTCATGCTTGTCCAAGGCTTGGAGCAATGGCATCTGCTTGAGTTAGGAGGCACTATCATGCTGCTCCCAGAGATAAGCACAATTTATTGCTAACAAGCTATTTAAATGCCATTTAGGCTGAGAAACACTGGCAGTGAGTGTGTGCAGCATCTTGTGTGTGCGTTTGTGTGTGTGTGTGTGTGTGTGTGCGTGTGTGTGCACTGTGTGTATGCGTGGTGCTTGGTGTTTCCTTTAATGATGTTATAGTCTGATCTATCAACCATTGTGTATTCGTTTTTAAATGATCAATGGAATCTTAAACATTTATTGTGCTTTCGGAGAAACCAGCTACAGGTTTTACTAGGGCTCATACCTAACTTCAAAGGGGAACTCCAGAAAAATAAATCTAATTTTGTTATTTGATCTTCTCTTTTGGATCCCTAGAGATGGGCATAGCTGATTGGTATAAACTAAAAATCAAAAGTAGAAAAAAAAACATTTACAGATCCCGAGTTGAATTATTTCCTGTGGATTTCTGGGTTCCCTTTTGACTTAATTAACTTAATGAAAAGGAGCCCTGAACATTGAGATATATTGTGATCTTTATGTTGTCATTGTTGTTGTTAGTGTGTGTGAATGTGTGCCCGTGTTTAACTGTGTAGGTTTTACATTGACAAATTCCACCTTTCAGCAGATAAGAGTGGTGTAATACATATAGATATAGACAGAATGCTGAATAAGATGCTGGATGGTATAGTGTAAATATGATATATAATAGATAACAAATATCATTAACAGAGTAGATTTTGGAATGGATTGACGGGGAAAGCATCAGGCGCCCACTCACTTCCAATCAATGTGACTAAATAACAAGTGTTATGTGTGTGTGTGTGAGAGAGAGAGAGAGACAGAGAGAGAGAGAACTTTCGGTGTGTGTTAATGTGTGTGTGTATTTGAGAGACAAAAACTGGGATGTTTTTTGGCCCATTGAGGAGGGTTTGAACTGTTTATCTGCACAGAAAAAAATACTTAGAGATGACAAGAAAAAAATGGCATAGTCTGTGTGATTTAAGTGGTTAAGGACAATTTAATGTTAAGTCATTGCAAGATGCATAAAATTACAGAGCAATATTTTCTATCAACTCTCCATGTTGGTAATTTAGTTTTATAAATAATGCCAGACATCTTGGATATAATAGACAACTGAACACAACATCATTTCAGTCATGACAATCCTCTGTAATGTGCTTGATTATCTGCAGCTGTATCCTGCAAAGTGAATGAGATGGATATTACAGTATTGAATCTTTTATCACATAAAAATCTATGTAATATTCCAGTTGTTATTTTGTGTAAATGCTCAACTGGCTACTGTGTTTGAACCTGTTTAAATGATCCTTGAAGACATCTTCCATGTAAAGATCATTGAGAATATGTGGAATTATAATAAATAAACTTTATGAATTATGAATACAAACTGGAGTGCTTTTAATTATGCAGAATCATCAGGGATGTCTGTCATTTGCCAACTGAAATGCTCACACAACTATAACTGCATAATGTTATCTATTTACACTAAATATTTAATGCATGGATATAAGAAAAAAAAAGGAAATTTTATTCCAGTAATTTTTTTGTGAATGTTTACTACAGTAATTTCATAAAACAGCTTTAAACTACTTCAGTAATTTCATAGAATGAAGAACTGGTTTCACAGAATGAAGTAGCACATTGCAAAGAAAAAAATGTTTTGAATGCAAGCTTTGGTATTTCATAGTTTCAGTTCATAGTTTAATGGGTGGCCTACAATGTCATATAGCAACCAACAGAGGGAGGCAATGACCCAGAAATCAGTGAGGGCTTGTTAGCCTGATCCTCATCAGGTGGCCCCTACCCTATATAAGCAGTCTCACAAAACTCACACTGGTGTGTGTGAGTGACTGACACAATAGACCACAATATCCTGCTAAGAAGGTTAGAAAATAGAACAGGAATATCAGGAACAGTCCTTTCGTGGCTTAAATCTTACTTAACAGAACGATATCAGTTTGTGGAGCTTAACAATGTTCCCTCCAAACTGACAA
>JAOYMR010000013.1:1655310-1681523 GCA_025802075.1 Tenebrosternarchus preto | reverse complement strand
TACCAACAAGATGAGATTTGCTATCTAATTGTTTTTCCAGATGCAAGAGTGTAGTAATTCTCTTGGTGTCCCCATGAACCACATCTTCCCAGTGAAGAACTACCATGAGGAGATTGACACAGACATTGACATGGATGTTCTGATTCTCAAGGCACTTGAACAGATTGTGAACATAGCCAATGATGCACTGAAGAAAAGATACACTGCTCGTAAATGTGAATGAGAACAAGTCATATTTTATTTTATAGCAAAATGTAATAATTGCAACCAAAAAGATATTTGTGGGTTCTAAAACCATATGCTAATACATGGTCATATGCTAATAATACGTATATGGTCACATGCACAAAATCAGTTTAGTGAAAATGTGATGTTTAAATTTAACATTTAATATTTAAATGTATAAAAAGTCAGATAGTCATTTCTTTTCTTCCGCAGTGATTTATTTGCTTCCTCAAACTTAAGGAATCCTAGGGGAAATCTATAGCAGTTGTTCTTTAAATATGTATGGACACCTACATTGCAGGTTTGAATCTTGGATATGCCAGGCTGACACTGTTGGGCCCTTGGGCAAGGCACTTAACCCTCTCGGCTCCATGGGTGCTGTACAATGGCTGACCCCAGTTCTGACAAGCTGGGATATGCAAAGAAAATATTTTGTTGTACCGTACACATGGATTATGTTTATAAAACATGCACACTGCCATGTGAACTCAATAGTCAGTGGAAGGAGTGGTTCTCTGGAATGATGGATCATGCTTCACTACTTGGAACATGTTAGATTCCACGTTTGATTTTTATAGACTAACTTGACATGCAGTAAGTTGAGCGATTGCATTTAACGAAGGAGTGAGATGGTTGTGTTTGTTATTGGTTGAACCGGTGTACATTGGCTCTTTTCAGTTCCCCGGTCAAAGTTTCAGATGACTAGGGTGGCAGATGCATGGCAATTATTCCCTTTAACTCCAAGAAAAATAAAACTTTAACGCTACAGCCAGGTAAATCACACAGATTCAGGATCATTTAAAACCAGCAACATGATTCCATAAATGAATATAATGATTAACTTTTGTATCTTCAGTAATAAGAGACATGATTCTATAAATGAATATAATGATTAACTATTGTATCTTCAGTAATAAACCAAACCCCAAGCCCCAGTTGATAAGAAAACACCTAATGGACAATAATTACAACAGTAATGAAACTGTAATGATGCATTACCTACACAAACATAGCACCTTCCCCGCTCCCAGTCACCCATTTATTAGATTATCACCTGTTCCTAGTTTGTCCCCCTGTTGTTCTCTGCTAAATTTAGCCTGCAGGTTCTGCCATTGGTGCTGCACACATCAAAGTTTCCCAGTGCACTGAGCCTCTACTGCTGAAGCCTGCTCTATGCACTTCAAGTTACTGTGCCTGTTTAATCTTCTTTGAGCTGAGTTTGAGTTGTTATTACTGCTTTTTTGTGTTTTCTTTAATTGCTTGCTCAAACCAAGCATTATGGAGAATAAAGACTCGCAGCAATCACTCGCCTCTCACTCCCTCTATGCCGCCAACATCACATGAATCTGTATCATTGAAATATGAATTCTTGTACTGATTGATTTTTCAGGTAAATGACTTTTCATAAAATAATAATAATAATAATAATAATAATAATAATAATAATAATAATAATATTCTAATTAAGACAAAGTAAAACACGCTTTACTTCGTTATTTGAATTATTATGTAAAATAATGACTTGCATAACCTGCCTCCAACTCCTTCTGTGCCACTGCCATCACAAAATGTGCAGCCAACAAGGAGCGAGGTGAGTGGTGCTGCCTGGACTGATCTGCTGGATACCCAGATGGCAGCAATGGGGCAGCAAAAGCAAGAGCTGAGCGAGATCCAGTCTGTCATGGAGGGATTCAATAATAGCACCAGAACCCTCTCTGAAAGTCAGCTGAGCAGACCTATGAACACTCTAGCTGAAGAAGGGGTAAGGGTTCCTCTTGCTTGAGGTCTATGACAGGGACCCGGAGAGCTGTGAGCTTTGAACAAGCTCAGGTTCCATTACCAGCCTCGCCATCCCGAAAACACAAAGGTGGTGACTGATCTACTCTGATGCTCTTCTTCTGCTTAAGTCTCACCAACTTAACATCACTCATTGCTGCTGAGGATGAACCAAACCGCCATGATGATCAAACTAATTTTACACTTCTAGATATCAGGAAGCTTTATGATTTAAAATTAAAAAAGTAATTGTAATGATTCAGGGATGCCAGGCAGAGAGGGATCCTGTAACGGCGGCAAGGAGGGAGCGGAAGGCGAGGCTGTAAGAAACATTATGTTTAATATGTGTCACGGTGGCCGCCCTGGTCGCCTCCCCTGTCTCGTTTCTGTGTGGGCGTGTCCGTATGGGGGTGTGTCTGTGTCGTCTGAGTGAGGGTATGTCTGTGTGTTCGTTGATGTGACGTGGGCGAAGTGTGTGTTGTTGGTTTCATGAATGTTCGTCGGTGTTCATGAATGCTTGTCGGTGTTATTTGTGAATGTTCGTCAGTGTTACTCGTATCACCTGTGTCTCATTGGGGTGAGTGTATATAAGCGTGTGCACATCACTGAGTCTTTGTCGGTCTATGGTTCATTGTTATCGATGGTCGTCCTTTATGCTCCACTCAACGTGACAATGTGGACTACAGACGTACAACAAAAGTGCAGAGCAGATAACACAAAAGACAGCCAATGGCTGTATTTAGCTAGCAGTAAACAAGCAATAAACAGCAAACTAGCAATAAACAAATGTAAACAGGCTTGCAAACAAGGTGTTAGAACAAGGCTGGGAATCACAAAAGTCCACAGGCTCGGTAGTTCTTGGGCAAGTAAATGTGCAGCGAAGGGTTGGCGAGACCTGTGGGCTTATAAGCAGAGGTATGATGATTAGTTAGAATGAATATCAGCTGTAGCTGGTAAACCGGTGATTGGGAACAAAGCAGTGGGTGAATGGGAATGGAAGTGGGCGTGGCGCTTGGCCTGTGTGCCCGACACGACGTGACAGATCCATTTGCAGGGTAACAATGTACTCTTTAATGATAGGAGCAGGCAGTAACAGAGTCAGGGAACAGCGCAGAGTAACCAGATAAGAAACATTAGCAACGCTAACAAAGGGAACAGGCGAAGACAAAAAACAGGCAGTGAGTCAAAAAGACAAAACAACAAGAAGAGCAGGCAAAGGTACAGTGGACCAAACCAGCGAGACAAAAACCAGAACCACAAGAGAAGATTTAACTAGGCAGAGAAGTCAGGAATAAATGCTCGGTATGCTAGCAAAGGTAGGCAATACTTTGCAATGAGTGAGTGTATGGGAGAGTCTATATAGGAATGTAATTGTGAAGATGAGGAACATGTGAGCTGAAAAAACTCTGAGTTAGAACTCTGGGGAGTAAGACCTGGAGGGACATAGTGTTACTAGATCTCACAGTAATGAATAGACTCATTTTGTTTACTGTTTGTAATATTGCTATTGTGGTGCCCGAAGGTCGGCCAGAGGAGGATGGGCCACCCCTTTTAAAGTTCCTTCCACTTGCTTTCAGGGAGTTTTCCTTGCCACTGTTGCCCTTGGCTTGTTCACTGGGGGCTTGGACTTGGACATCTGTATAGTTGCTTTGAGACAACAGTTGTTGTAAAAAGCGCTATATAAATAAACTTTGCCTTGACTTGACTTGAGGTTCTCACCACGAATGTTTTTAACAAAACGATAATCACACACCAAACAAACAGTGATAGACGGTGTGCCTTACACACTGGCGCCATCTTGGACCAAGTTCATGCTCTGGACAAACAATTCAAACAACCTTTCCCTCTATAAGGTGCATGCAATCAGATGGACTGACTTGAACAATATTTGAAAAATGTTTCTCTGATATGCAGCCACTTCTAAAGCTTCAGCTATGTATTATTATTGCATTGCTATACAAGTTCATGAATGAAGTATTATGAAAGTTCCTGCTCTGGCTGTATGTGTGTATAGAGCCTCTGTTCCAGCCCTCACTACATAACAGTACACCTGACCTTTGCTGTGCTGCACTGAAACAGAGAGAATGCAAGGAAGACTGAAGATGGCAGCGACCAGCCATTTGTAACTGAGCAGAAATATAAATGGAGTAATAGTGACCATTTGATCAGGTTTTCTTTGTCTTCAATTACTACTGAAAAACAACAGCACCAATTTTATGACCTTTGCAAGTTTGTCTGATGTATCTTCTTTGTACTTTGAATAAATACATGGTTTCCACCCATAAATGCTCATATCACACAACTGTGTGATTCTTGATCAAGGATAAAAGAACACTAATACCTATTATAAAACTAATTAAGAGGTAATATATTCCCACTTGTTATTAATCAGTATCTGGTTAGCCAGCTACATAACCTGTAGTTTGGCACATCATTTCTCTGTGTTGGTGCTTTTGTCTTCTGAATTCATTTGCTATCTGAGGAGCTTTTCTTCATAAATTTTGTGGAGTATCAGCTCCTAGTTCAAGGCTCAACTACATTGTTGGCTCACCGTGCTTTCACTGCACATAATCTCTTGATAGAATTTCAATGAGGCTGCAGGTGTGTTTGTAGAAATAGAACTCAATAAACTTTTTGAGTCTTTTACTGTAGGTACAGTAGATTTTACGGTCTCTACCTCACTGTTTTTGTCCCCGACTCCTGTCACCATATGATCCACTACTTCTGTCTTCACTCTGTGTGACCTCTGCTGCTATGGAACTGACTGGTGGATACTGTTTGCTCTGTTGCTCCTTGATCTGTCTTCCTTGTCCCTTTATCTGTACTCTCATGACTCCAGCTCCTCTGGTCCAAAGGTGACAGAATGCTTGCATGGAATAATTACAGGAGCCTATATCTGAGACCACTGCTGCCATTTGTGGATGACGCCGGCCTTAGACTGGTTCTTCTTTACATGATTACAGCATGTTGGCTCACAGACTCAAAAAGTATATAGATAATAAAATTGTAGAATCTGTTTTGTTTGTCTCCTTAACATTTTTTATGTAATTTTAGTTCCTAGTAAAGACTGGATGAATGGTTTAGTTTTGTGCTGATAAAACCACATCTCTTATAACAGTTACTTACCGAGAGAGTGAAGCTTTTTCCAACTCCTGAGCTGCTTTCCAAAGCCCTAAAGGTGTTGCGGCCTAAGAGGGTCCTTTGGACAGAATTTATGAAGCATGATTTCCCTGCTCCAACTGGTCCACACATCAAGATTCTGAGGGGGGTGATCTGTTGATCCTCTAACTCTTCAATTTACACATTAACATACACATTTTATTCTCTTCACTGAGTTTAAACAATATAAAAATCCAAAGATGAGTTTCACGCATTATTTAGAATGATTTCATGTTAACCATTTGACTGCAGGATGGCTGGTGCTGTAATTCCAAAACACCAGTTGAACAATATTGTCACGGTGCGAGTCCAGGGAGCTGTAAAAAACGATTAGTTCAGATAAAACCATTTATTTTCGGTTTAATTACAATTCACATATAATGAAATACAAAAACGCTTTCCACGACAATGCACCGTCACACAACAAGGAACCAAAGACTGACAAGGACAAGTGACATGCACATGCTTATATACACACACACCCTAATGAGACACAAGTGACACGAGTAACACTGATGATCATGACATCAACGAGCATTCACGAACACCGACGAACATTCACGAACACCGATGAACATTCACGAAACCACCCACATGCACTCTGCCCACATCACACCAACGAACACAGACACACCCCCATACGGACACACCCACACACAAACGAGACAGAGGAGGTGGCCACCGTGACAAATATGGCTTGTATTTTACCTAACAGTGATTTTAAAGTTGTGGTGTATGTAGACAAGACCAAATCCATCATCATAGTCACTGTGTAGTTAACGTAAAGTTTTTGACTGGCCAAAGCAATTTTTGTTGCACTGTCCAGGGAAAACTGGAAAAATGCCATAAAAAGCCATGAATACTAAATATTGTTTCACAGACAATGAATTAAGCATTTTTTAAAAATCTAAAGAAAAAACAAATGATTAAATGTGTTAGTAATGCGTGTTTGAGTTTTTACGTGGTGTGACAGCAGCAGTGAGGGAGCGGAAGGAGAGGCTGCAGTAACCATAGTCCTTTATGGCTGCAGGTCAGCAGTGAGCCACAGAGCAAAACAGAACAGGAAGCAAGCAGCGTAAGACTGCGATTAGCACTGTTAGCGTTAGCACAATAAAAGTAAAGCTTGCAGAGGCAAGGCAAGCGAATGTGCAGCGAAGTATGGGCAGAACCTGTGGGCCTGTATACAGGGGAGAGATGGTTAGTGGTAATGGGGGAACAGGTGCAGTTGATAAACAGGTGATTGGGAAGACGGAAGTGATGGGCATGGTGTTGGAGGCAGAGTAGCACTAGGACTGGGTGCCTGGCGTGACATGACAGAACCCCCCAAAAGGCCCCATCTACCTCCTGGAGGGCGGATGGCTGGGATGCCCAGGTGCAGGGCGATCCGGGTGGGAGTGATGGAAGTACATGATCAGGTCGAGGTCCAGAACTTGCAAGTTGGGCACCCAGCTACGCTTTTCAGGACCAAACCCCTTCCAAGCGACAAGGTACTGCAGCTGCCGTCTTTGCCTCTGGGAATCGAGCCAGGCCTATAGCTGGTAGGAAGGACCACCCTGCAGCTCCACTGGAGGTGGGGGTGACCGTCCTGTGGCCTCCTCCTCCAGTGGTCCAGGGTGCACTTTCAGTGCGGATACATGCCGAAAGCCGAGGATGCACGGCTCCTTCCTGGGATGCCAATCCTGTATGTGACATCATAAATCCGGCTGATGTAAGGGCCTACGTACCTCATTGCCATCTTACCCGCACTCCCGAGTCTACTGTCCCTGGTAACAACCCACACTCTGTCCCTGAGCTCGAAGTGTGGGGTCTCTCCTCGCCTCCTGTCAGCTTTACACTTGAAGTCTGCGATGGCTCTCCTGAGGCGTTGGTGCGTCTCTTCCCAGATGCGGCCGCTGTCAGCAGAGGCTGAAAGCCCAGCATACACTCAAATGAGGCGAGCCTGGTCCCAGAGTGTTGAAGGGAGTTTTTGGCGTATTCGGCCCAGGGAGATGCATACACCAGGTGTCTGGGTGTTCTTGGCAGTACAACTGCAGGAACTTACCCAGCTCCTGGTTCACATACTCCACCTGTCCATTTGTCGGCGGATGGTAGCCCAACATCAGACTCACCGTCACGTTCAGGCTGAGCAGTTCCCGCCATACCCGGGAGGTGAACTGGGCACCCCTGTCTGTGATGACGTCCCTGGGGGAACCGAACTGCCGGAACAGGTTGAAGAACAGCAGGTCATCGTGCGCTTCCTGTCCCTAACTGGGGAGAGCAGTTAGGGACAGGAAGCGCACCATTTTGGAGAAGCGATTTATGATTACCATGATGACGGTGTTTCCCTCAGATTCTGACAGATCTGTTACAAGGGACAGTGTGGCATGAGTAGGGGATGGAGCTTACCGGCCAGCGGTGTACAAGGTGTTTTGCACTTTGTGCACTCAGGACAGGACACCACAGTGCGCACCACATCCGTGTGCATCCTTGGCCACCAGTACCCCATGCTTAGGAGTTTTCCAGTCCTAGTGGACCCCGGACGTCCAGACCCCAGCGATGTGCCTGTCCAAAGGATCAGGGAGTTGCACAGATGGAGTGGAACGAACAATCTCTGAGGAGGCCAGTTCGGATGGGGATTAGCTGCTTGGATCTCCCGGTCCAACTGCCAACTGCCCCAGAGTAGGAGGTGAGCAGGAGCGAGGAACCAGACACTAGAGTGGCTCCCCAGGCTAAAGCCCTCCCCATTAGGTGGGAGATGATGAAAGACACCTTGGATGGGTATGGGAGGCTGGGCTGATAGGAGAAGTACAGGTCACACTGGACGACGAACCCCTCACATGCCTATGGATCTCCGTTGTACTGACCCGGAGTAGCGAGATGACAACAAAAGCCTTCTGCCACTGCAGGAGCGGCAGGTGGGCTAGCCCGAACACCAACTTAGAGCGCTTGCAGGTGTTGAGCGAGGGTCATAATCATAGACCTGAGCTGGCCTAGTTCTGCTTGGAAAGGATCTAGGGCCACTGGCTGGAATCCTGCAGCGGGGTTTGCTCCTGGTGGGGTGCTTCGCTCCTCTCTGGCAGCACATTCTGTGGCAGCGGCAGTGAGGGAGCAGAAGGCGAGGCTGCAGTAAACATAATTGGTTGCAGGTGAGTAGCGATCCATAGAGCAAAACAGAACAGGACGCAAGCAGCGTAAGGCTGTGATTAGCAAGGCTAGCATTAGCAAAATAAAAGTGAAGCTTGCGAAGGCTGGCGACAGCTTGGCTTAGTTGTAGGCAACAGGTTCAGTCCATCAAAAGCAAGCGAGTTTGCAGTGAAGTATGGGCAGAACCTGTGGGCCTGTATACAGGGGAGAGATGGTTAGTGGTAATGGGGAACAGGTGTAGTTGATAAACAGATGATTGGGAAGGTGGGAGTGATGGACGTGGTGTCGAGGGGGGAGTGGCGCTTGGTCTGGGTGTCCGGTGCGACATGACACATGGCAAGAAAGTAGATTTTGTCTGTTGTCACACAACCGGCTATACGGGACTTCAACTCCCAGGCTTCCACACAAAGATTCACTAAATCCTCATGTGCCGATTACTAACACCTGTACGCAATTACCACAATCCATTATATACTCACCAGTTACATCTAGTCATTGTGAAGTGTTTTCAATTGCTTTGTGTCTTGTGTATTGAGCAGGTTTCCATTGTATATCCTGCCTGTTACTGACCTGGTTTTGTTCTCAGATTTTGTCCTTTTCCTATTCCCTCCTTGTTTGTTTGCCTGTGATTCTTTTTTCTGGATTTCTGACCCTTGACTGGATTATTGATTATGATACGGATGTTTGGATTTATGTTTGTTCATGCTCTGGTTTTAACCTTCACCTTCTCTTCACATATGTTCCTGGATTTCTTTTCATTTAATAAAGCCACCTTGATCAGGATCTGCACATGTTTTCTCTGCCTTGATATGTCACATTTCTAATACAATTAATGCATTTATGTGGACATTGACAATCAGATGGAAGGAAAATTTACTAAAAACTATTTTTAATGCATTGAGTTATTTTATTGGCAAATATGGACCTGCACGCTTATGGATTCATGTGCATAATGCTGCCATTGTTAGAGTTTATTTTGTTCAGTTTTTGTCTATATGATATGATTTATTCAGTTTCTGGTACAGCTTTGTCTATATGATATGATTTATTCAGTTTCTGGTACAGCTTTGTCTATATGATATTTTGCACATGCAGTGTAGGAAATCTGAAAGTGTGTGGATACATTGTCTAAGAAACCCAATTTCAGCTGAAATCTTATAAGGAAGCGTAGCATGCTATTTAAATGAGCAGTTGAATAATGAAATAAGAGCAGAAAGCTAACAATATTCGATTTATTTCATACATGGAGGTCAATGTAGTCCAGCGCTTTTACTCTGGTAGCAGCAACTGCTCGGTCATTATCTTAGCAGCAGTTTAGTCTTATTTTAATGCAGGTGTGGATAAACAGATAAACACACAGTGGCAAGTTAACTCAGGCTCTACTTGATACCCTAATAAAAACTGATTAATAACGTTGTTACAAGGTGGCCAGGCAGGATCCATGACATAAGCATATTTGACAGCAGCCAATCGTAAAGCACGATTCAAGGAAGGGATTTTACAATGGAGGTGCTACATGGTGACCGAGGCTGTTCTGTGCACTGGTGTTAAGCCGAATTCTGTGACTGTAGCTTTTTGTGACCTATATACTTCAGAGTTTCTGTTCACAGGCATAAGTGCACCATATATGCCACATAACCTATGCTGAAGCACTTTTTTTTACTTATTCTGCTTCTGCCAGTGAACCAAACAAAGTGAGATGGGAGTATTTACATTCTATGTTGTCTATTAACTCCCTAAATGGGTATAGTGGTATGTAGGAGTAGTGTAGTGGTATGTAGGTGTAGTGTAGTGGTATGTAAGTTAAGTGGAGTGGTATGTAGGTGTAGTGTAGTGGTATGTAGGTGTAGTGTAGTGGTATGCAGGTGTAGTGTAAGAGTAGCTCAGTGATTGCCAGTTAAAGCCCCACCTCTGCCAAGATGCTGCTGTTGGGCCACTGAGTCCTTAAGTCCTTAAGACTTGGGCAGAATGACAAGAAGAAATATTTCTGCGATCAGATCATTTTCTGAAATGTTTGTTATGAAAAGCACTGAGTAAATAGTACTTTGAAAGTAGGCAGAGCGGCTTTATAAGACTGTGATCAGGGACGAGAACAGGTATGTTTGTTTATATACAGCTGAGGCTGATCTGTGTGGTTGTGGTGATTGGTGGAGATTTTTTGTGGACATGACAATCTTATAACATCTGAACTGTAAATGTGGTTTAGTTACAAAAATTATTATCTAAACCTTAGTATTACATTGTCAAGTTTATTGTCAATACATTTTTGTTTTAAAAAAATAGCCAAATATGTATCTATATAGTGGTTTTAAATATTTGGCCAACATGAAACAACTGATTCAACTCATCCATTCTCAAGGTCTCCGACCTGACTAGGCTAACTAACCTATACCTCAGAGAAACGAATGGGGTATCTGTTAGCAAGAGTTGATCATTTCAACAAGGAACACAAACCAGTCCTCATGCACACACACACAGTGTACTGTAGGACAGTAGAGATATTTAACATTGTAGTGAAGTACACAGTGAAGTTGTAGTGAAGTTCAGTAATATATAATTGAAACTTCTTTAAACTTTTATACAATATATTTGTATTTGATATGTATAGAAGTGTTACGACCCTCGTCTTGTCTTTGTTCTGTGCATGCGTGCTTTTGTGTTGCTTCATGTCGTCCAGCATCTGCATCTGAGCCGGAACTCTGTCATCAGCTGCTTCGCCAGGAACACGGAAGCGCGGATGGATAAAAGTTAAGTCCCGCGCGCTGTGGAGTAGGCTGCGCCTCCACTTGCTGTTCGATTGTTGTTGGTTTACTGTTTCGTGTGTTTTTTGTGTATGACTTTGTTTCGCTTCTCGAATTAACATATTGGATTGCCCTTTTGTACCGTTGTCTGTGTATCTTTGGTCTCTGTCTTCCTGGCTTACTTTTGACTCTGATTTCGGATTTTCCCCTTTTATTCTGTCACTGGTTATTTAGTATATATTTTTGTATAATATGTTATTGCCGCACCAGAAGTAACCTAGCTGCCGAGGTGTTTTATAAAGAAAAGCTTTTACATCTGCTCCCACTGTCAAATATCTGGATCTGGGAACCCTTAATTAATGACAAATGGGATCTTCAGTGTCCCAGTGGAATATTTTAGTGTTCTGTAGTTTTTGGTGTTTTCTGTATCTTTTGCTTCGAAGCAAAGATTCAACTTTTTGTCAAAAAAACTTTTTTTGTCTCATTTCCTGGAACATAAACAGTGTCATCAGTTAAATCTTTAAATATAATAGTGCTACTACAAACAGCCAAAGTAATTTTAAAACACAATCGAGAGAATGAAGAAGACACTTTTCATTGCTTTCTAACCAGTGCTTCCCCCTGCTGGACATATTCTGTAAAATGTAGTCATATTTGCATGTTCCTCAATAATAGCATAGGTATGGGTGGACGTTTGAAATATATTACATATTATTGCATGTAGCACATTCCTGACACTGGTGCATTCCACATATTGTGGAGGTCCCTGCTGGTTAGTTAATTTTTTTAACCCAGCACCAAAGTCAATGATGGTAGTAGTTAAAGCATTAATTACTTCAGGCATTAATGCTTGATCAGATAAATTACTAGTTGGATAACATGAAACGTAACGCTTGACTTTAATTGTGAAAAAAATGCTACATGTGCCTAATAATAAAGCGGCTGATTCTTGGTGTGGTAAAAGCAATAGGACGCAGAAAACCAACAACAACAACGTGGTTGAGGTTGAGGCAGGATGCCGAGACATCCGCTGGTTTAAAAGCGCTTTCTTCAGCGATATGCACACTAACAGAGTGCGGGACAAAGCACAGATCCACACACACGTTTAGAAACATGAAATAAAAGAAGGCGCGAGTGTGACATATCAGCTAACAAGTAAAGACCCAAACACAGACGCACACATTCAAACAAGACGAGGAAGGGGATGAGGGCGGGGCAACCGTGACGTAAGTACGCAGATATGGCAACAAACACTCCTCCGCTCAAAAAACTAAATCCATACTCAAGAAACAAGCAAATACTAAAATATTCATTTTTCTTATTTATTGAAAATCAGCTACTTAAAACTACTTAAAAGAAAGTTATTCTAAAGATGAGGCGCCGCCACTAGAAAAACCGTCTCGCCTGTCCATCGGCACTGATGTTATGTGACTAATGTGAACACAATAGATCAATTTATATACAGTACATCAATAACATCGGTTTTAACTTTATAAATTACTTGGGCTATTAAATGTATTGACCTTCTTTCCATCCTCAAGATCGAAGATAGACATGTCTGTGGTCTATTAGGCCAAAACATCAGGATTCCTGCTTATGACGTCTTTAACTGGGGTGCACAGGCCGTATTCGCCCCTGAGTGTAAGGTTTTTGACATACTGTATTGGTTTGTCAAATAGGATACTGCAATCACTGGTAGCAATGAACTGACTTGACTACTTGCCACATAACGACTTATGACTATTATGATTATTGATTACCT
The DNA here is from genome assembly GCA_025802075.1 of Tenebrosternarchus preto. Taxonomy (NCBI): domain Eukaryota; kingdom Metazoa; phylum Chordata; class Actinopteri; order Gymnotiformes; family Apteronotidae; genus Tenebrosternarchus; species Tenebrosternarchus preto. The sequence continues at coordinate 1,668,737 of JAOYMR010000013.1, read as the reverse complement.
TATTGTAGTGTCTGTATACGTGTAATGCTGCATAATGTGTTCAAAAATAAAGAAATTAAAGTAAAAATTTCCTTCATGCTATTATATATTTCTTTGTTTTGTTACCATTACTGGAAGTAAAAAATTCCTTCATGCTATTATATATTTCTTTGTTTTGTTACCATTACTGGAAGTAAAATTTACACAAAATGCTATCTTTTCTAAATTTCTGTCCGTCAGATGGCGATAACGAGTACATAATTACACAATTTATCATGAAGTGGGCGCCACGAAGAAGAAGGATTATAAAATGAAACACGCGGAGGCGCTTGTTCTTTTGCTTCGCAGGTAGTTGTAATGTGTGGTGGGATTGTCTATGTACAAACGCAGTACATCTTCAGTATGGAGATTCGTCGCGTTCTGTCGACGGTGTCCACGTAAGAAACCTTTACTGTGTTTTGATGGCCACTGCATGTTGTTGAGGCAGAGTACTTTCTCATGCTAGCTACATTTTGTTACTGCGCACATTACAACTTGGTATAAAGAATACGCATGGTGCTTTTTGCAATAGGCTTATCTAAAAAAGTTGGTTATTGCGGTTGTGCTTTTGAAAATCTGTATTAGCAAGCTAGCTATCTCATGTGCGTCACTTCACCAAACTTGGACGATTATTTGCGTATGTCTGGGACGTGGTAAAGATTAATCATCGGCGGAACTGCGCCAGAACTTGATGCAAAGTCCACTTAGAACTTAATTATGTTCTCGTAGACCTTTCAAATGTTAAACCAAACAAAATTGTTACACGCAGGATTGCAGGACCACGTGGCTAAGGATGACTCCATTAGGTAGTTCCTAGCGATGTCGATTTGACTGGTACTAGCTGAACGTCTGCTCAATTACCGGTCGTTTCCTAATGTCAAATCCAATGTGAGTCACCTCCCCATACCGTCTTTCTAATATTTTTTTTTTTTTTTTTTTTTAATAGTAGACGATGTTTTCGAACCACTGATGACCCTTTTAAAAATTTTCTGACACCTCGTATGAGCACTGCACAGCAGTGATTTGATTATGGCTTATAGTCTGAGGTTCATGAAGCCCTTTTCCTGCATTTTCATTGATTTGCTTGGGCAGAGTGCTTTTATTAATGCTTGTTTTCCTTTAACTAGGTCCGTTTGCCGGAAAGCTATGGGCAAGAGCAAATGATGCAGGAGGTGAGACTATTTGTGGCTTTAAAATGTACTTTATGCGTAGTCTTGTGGGAGGAGTTGATTGAGTAGGGGGTGTGGTTTGCCTATGTGCTTTTGATAACTTGCAGTTAAGTTACCAAAGGTTAGAATAAAAACATGCTGCTTGGCCCTAATGCAGTTTGATTCGTTCTGCTCTTAGCCTTATGCTTAATCATTCTGTACCTGGCTGTGGAGTGCAGTGATGAACATGCATTTGTCTGGTCCTTGGTTAAAGGGTCTGATGATAAACTCTCTCCCTGATGCATTGCTACAGCCAGTGGGATTTTGTTTCAGTGACAGGATTACTGTTTATTATACAGCCCTTCCCAAGTTGAAGATATTTGCTTATTTATTTAAATACATAATTATTAACTTGGGTTTGTATTCATAGGTGTTGAAGGATCCTGGTCTGTTGCATCTTGGTAAAGGTAAGCTGGTCATCTTCGTAGCCTTATTGAACAGGTGTAGCTCAGTGGTCACTGGTATTCCTGAAGCAACTGGAGTACAGCTGCTGTCCTAAACCTGATTGGCTGAGCTGATGAATCCTTGCATTTTGCAGTACATCTTTGTTCCTCACGGTTTCTTCATGCTCTTGTGGAGATTTTCCCTTGCCATTGTTCATGCTGACTGGGGGATTGTACTTGTATCTAAAGCTGCTTTGCAGCAGCGGTGGTTAAATTGATATATTTAGTGCCTTTGGCTTTTCCAAAGAAGTCAGTGCAGATGTTTTGGGGCTGACTAAACTTAAGGTACTTTCCATGCCAAGGACTGCACTGTAGGTGTTGATTACAGAATGATCTGCAGCTTAATGTACCTAATTGGTTCATCCTCTTAACTGTCCTACAGGTGGAAGTGACTGGTGTAAGGAACACTGGTGTTGGACAAGATGAGTCTTGCCAAGCCTTGCCGTGGCTTATGAAGGTTGTGCCCAAGACCACAAGATGAATGTTGCTTATGTTATTGATGAATTCAGCCCTTCATAAGTCATCACTGATGAATTCAGTTTTGTATGAACTGCCCTTCTAAATAAAGTTTTTCTGTAAATGGGGGCAAATGGCTTGATTTATATTTGAAGCTTGGATACATGGTGTCTGATTGTACAGACATCTTGGTGCCTTGATAAATACCACTTAGTGGTGGTATAGGGGAAATAACTTGTCTAGAATGTGAAGGAACATTCTCACTGTGGCTTAAATTACTGACTTCAGGGTTTCGAACAAGGATATTTTAATGTTGACTTGTAAGAGCTCCATACTGCATATTATGCTGAAGTACCTAATTGGAAACCTGCCAGTTTACTACCTTTGAGATCGTTGCCTCTGACATTGTCAAGCTTCTCAATTTTATGTAAATGCCATTTTAAATATTGTTGCATATATCCATGTTTGCATGTTTAAAGCTCATTTGTGAAGTAACAGCTGTAGTGTGCCAAGTATTTGGGCTGTAACGAAGCAAATTAGAAAAATTATTGAATCTGAAGAGCAACGGAAATTCTGTGGGAGTTACTGAACTAATGAGAATGGGCCTATTTCAATGCAGGGATGGGCAGCTTGACTCCTGGAGGGGTTCATTCCAGTATCTTTTACACTATCGTGCTCAAACCCGCCTCCAAAAACTGGTAACGTATAGGCTTGCAGGATGTAAGTGGTATTTAATAATAGCGAGGGTAATTTAGTGCACGCTTGAAACCTGGTACAAACTTGGTATGGGAGTAGAGCTCTAGTAACGGCTCAGATTAAAAGCAAAACACTTTTCGAAGAACATTTTTTCGATGATTTCCAATTTTTAGCAGTGAGCAACTGCGGTGATTGGAGTAGGATGTGTAACTCACAGAGCAAACAGTGTTCTGATTCCCCTAAAACGTTCGCTTTCTGTTTTTCTGACATCACTTTTTGTAGCTGGCTATAGGAAGACCGCTTTCCTTCGAGCCCGTTACGTCCTACAAGACTTCCGGATTTTAGTCAGTGGTGAGATGAATCGCCCCGTGTTTTGTCCATCAGCCCTGTGATATTCACCGACCGTTATCAGTTTACATAGTTAAATGTTTCCAGGAGCGACCGAGGTGAGATCGAGTTTTGCACAACATATCTGGACTAATCTTCACAGCCGTATTTTTAAAAATCTCCGTGCAACAGTTGCATTCACACTATTTAAATGAATCTTGTAAGGTAAGTAGGCTCTATGTTCCACATCTGGAAACAGCAATGTATCAAAATAACCGAGGTCTGTTGTATTTTGCCTTCTGATTGTGAACGCATGGTGAACGACATATCTGTTCGTTCGTTCAATAGTCTACTTTAAGAGGTTTGTGTTGTGCTAAACATAGATCCATACCCACGCGTGTTACGATAAACAACATCTGTAGGTGCTTATGCGTTATTCTATCGGGACATCAAGGGAAAAAACGTTTTATTTTACTGTTAATAATTCTTTTTATGTTTCAATATTCAAAAGCGATAAGATTGTACAAAATACGACGCACGTTTCCTTTATCTCTCGATTTTTTACAACAATTTTTATATCCATATTCTATGGATTGGCCGACCACAGGTAGCTGATAAACATCACCTCTGTGCGTCTGGATCGCTATATTACGTATGGAGCGGAGACTTCTAGCATGCTTTACTGAAGCCATATAAGAGCGTGTTCGAGGTTTTAGCTATAAACAGTCTGAATCATTTGTTTTTATAAAAAAACTGCGGTTGTGCGTCTGTGAGAGAAGCATCACACGGAGCGCATGACAGCAGCTTTTTGAGGGGGAGGTGTTCTCCGTGAATAACGTTTGTGTAGATGGAACACTACGTGCTCAATTACATGGAAGAGGCAAGTTACAGTATCTTTTGACTGGGTACGCTGGGTTTTGTTTGCTAGGTCAGAGTATTTAGGCTGCTGTATTGGGTCACTAAGAATAGTAACTAGAACATGTGTAGGATGGGAGAATACTGTGACTACAAGCTCCCTGGGTGTCAGCTACCAAATTTTATTTACAGACGATGAGGTGGGTTTCATGTACAATAATTGTCTTCAGTTTTTGTGGAACTGTTGAATGCAGTTACTTCAAAAACACTCCAAAAATGACACCATGGGACATTTGTCCACATGTGCAGAAAATGAATGACATGCCTTCACTTGTTTGACTTGGCACAAGGCAGATGATTAAATGATGGTTTGGTACCATACACTATGTAAGCAGTAATATATCTGTTATGTGACTTACTCAAAGGTATTAGTTAAATGCTCTTATCTGAGCTTTTGTGTAACTAAGAGTTGTATGATATATTCTGGCACATTCTGATATTACCTGTTACATGTAATTCCTCTACAGTATTGTCTTCCAAGTTTCTCAGGCCCACAGCAGTAATCAGTTTCTCCTAAACTGGTTTAATAGTAGAACCCAGTAGTGGATGAGCCAAGTCTTCCCAAGGGAGATGCAGCACTGGGACCGTCTGACCTAAATTGGCTCAACAGTGCATTTGCATTACAGCAGTTTCTATCTGCCCCTCTTTATTGAACTGTTTACTGTTATTTAACTGTTTTGCCCCATTATAAGGTGTGTTAAGTCCTAGATGTTCAAAAAGTGCACGATTTATATTCTGAAGTGATTAAAAGCACACTATTGCTCATTAAACTTACTAAGAAGTTAAGACCAGTATAAGGAATGAACTAAAGAGTAAATGTACAAGACTGTTGACTATCTATTCAAATTTTGACTCATTACAGGAGCTGCAGCTGAAGATGTTTGATGTTTTTTTCCCCACAGTAAGAAGATCTTGATGATGATCTTCACAGTGTATAAATTTGCAGTGCATGAAGCAGTTGGTGGACTTTGCATGAAGGAAGAGAAAACACATGAGTCATCTCCCTGTCTCCTTCCACTTCAAGAAACACATTTTAAACAACAATTGAACAATTCAAAGTTAGATGTTCAGGATGACTTATATTACGAGTCAGGGAGGAGTAGTGCAACATTTTATCTTTGAAATACTCCAGAAGCTTGAAAGGGCACTAGGCAGGACTCAGGGGTTTTGAATGTGTTGATTAATTATTAATGTGGGAACCTGGTAACTCCCTTGTGAATGAAGATGTGGTCTTGTCAGGGACTACCCTGAGAAAGAGCGATAGGGTTAGTGAGTGAGTGAGTGAAAACAATTTTCACTAAGATTTGCTGGGAAACTCTCCGCCTTGGGCTCTGCAGATCCACTGGTTTCTGTGGCAACAGTGACATCACTTCTGCACAGAAACGTGTGTGTGTGTGTGTGTGAAGGAAGGTAGAATCCTCTGTCATGGTTCTCCGTGGTTACTAGCTGTTGCTTAGCAACTGAAAGGCATGGCAATGTTCAGCAGAATAAGCTTAATTTTGATAAGTCACAGGACTAAATAATTAGTCACATGACTGTCTGCTTCCTTGAACACATGACTTATGATCACAGTTTACCACACCCCATTTCCAGTACTTCAAGCATTTCAGACAGCCATGCTACTCATTCTCCTGTTGTGAATACGACCAGCAATAACTGAGTTGAAAGAGGACTTGTGTCTCTGTGAAACTAACTGGCATGACTTTGATCATCTCAGAGTGAAGCAAATATGTTGGATATGTTACATAAGATAAACTTCAAAGGTTTGCTAAACTTCAGCAGATCTGTTTATTGGCTTTACATATCTACATCCTGTTTGGGGCGGGTTCAAAAATTCATTTGTTTTGTTTGTCCTGAATGATATTAATTTGTTTCCTTTGTCCTGAGTGAGTTTGTTCTTGCATCTATGTGTTGGTGACTTCTCTGCATAGCAGTTATTCCCTTCCTTTGCATTTTATTTTCTCTGTTTTACAGATTTATGAACAATCGAGCACCAGCTAATAAGAGGTATCAACCAACGGAATATGAGCATGCAGCTAACTGTGTCACACATGCGGTGAGCATGTGCACATTGTCTTAATTAGATATGTGTATTTGGCCTGGTTTTCTGGACTAAGTATAGCCTTGTACTATTTTAGAATCCATTGTATGTTTTCCAACTGTCCAGGAAACCTCTTGCTGTTTGGAGTTTGGTATATTCACAGGTTATGCTGGCTACTGTGTTTGATCTTATTTTTATATATAATGTGCAGACATTTTGTAGCATTGTTTTCTGTAGCTCTGGATCATTTTGTAACATTGTTTTCTGTAGCTCTGGATCATTTTGTAACATTGTTTTCTGTAGCTCTGGATCATTCCCAGTATCTTGGGCGGAGTGTTGCTGCACTTCCTTTCCGACGACCAATGGGAGGAGATATCAGCATGGCTGTACGGAGCAGGACTGTCAAGCCTGTTTATCATATCCACAGCATTCCACATCATCACCTGGAAGAAGAGTCATCTACGGTATACACACCTATATTATATATAGTATATATACAGCATATAGACCTATGGTATACAAACCTAGATATATGTATCTACAGTATATATTGATACATAAACCTGGATATATATTTATAGTATACACGCCTATATATATAAATATATGTGGTGTATGTCGTGTCATAGACCATAAATCACCAGATCATGTTGGGTTGCAAGAGTTCTTGGTTTATTTGAGTAGAGATTGTCTAGGTTTTCCTTTATGTGACAAAGGGATCAGAACCAAAGACTGTATCCATTGTGGATGTTCTTGCTCTTTTAATGGGAATTTTTGGACTCTTGAAATTGTGTTTCCTTCTAGATCAGTCGAGCAATGTTTTCACATGTGTGACAGGATAGTCATCTATTTCTTCATTGCTGCATCCTACACACCCTGGTGAGCACGTTTTGCATTGCCCAGTGGGACCATGGGAAATAGAGTTATCACAGACACTGGCTTTTGTCATTTTGTTCAGTAAAAAGACTGTTAATCTTTATTTGTCCAAACAGACCACTATGAAATATAACCATTCAACATTGTCTTTTGACTTGGTGATCTGTGTGTGTGTGTGTGTGTGTGTGTGTGTGTGTGTGTGTTTGTCAGGCTGACTTTGCGAGAGCTCGGTCCCTGGGTTGCCCACATGCGCTGGGTTGTCTGGGTGATGGCCTCTGGAGGAACCACATATGTCTTCTTCTTTCATGAGAGGTGTGTGTGTGTGTGTGTGTGTATGCAAGTGTTTGTGTGTAAAGTTCATTGTAAAATCATTGCTCCAGAATAGAAAGTGTATAAGTTTTACTGTGTTAATAAAATGTTGGCTGAGGATCATGATAAATTGGTGTTAAAAATATTAAAAATAAAAACAATTTTTAACTGAGCATTTAATTTCACAATAAACTAAATGATCATTTTATTCTTTAGTTAATTATTTTTATCACTGCCAAAAAGGACATTTTGCTTTCATGAATATTAATTTGTCAAACGCATTTTGGTACACAACAAGTCAACATATTTTAGTGAAAATATTAATTGCGACTGAGTTTCTAAGTTTTGGGTTAAGGTGAGAAAGTGAGTTTTGACACATTACTGTTTCAGTTATGGGGCCTTTTGCAAAAACAGTTCTGCAAAAACTTTGTGTAAAAACAGTCCTGCGTTTATGTTTTGCAAACTGGATATCTATATCAGACATAGTTGCATAACTTTTTGAACACTCTCGATTGGTTGCTAAGCTACCCAAGAAGGTTAAAGGAGAAAGATCTATGCTGTTAGTATTTCTGAGTCTTCTTGGCATGTCTTGCAGGTATAAAGTGGTTGAGCTGGTCTGTTACACAGCAATGGGAGTGTTTCCTGCCCTAGTTGTCCTCTCCATGGTAAGAGGCGTTCCAGCACATTACTGTAACAGATGATAAACAGTTCCTCTGAGAAATAGGAACTCATTCTTTGCCTCTCTCTCTCTCTCTCTCTCTCTCTCTCTCATTCAATTACTCTCTCACTGTTTTCTCTCTCATTTTTTGTTCTTCCAGACAAACAGGGCGGGTCTGTGTGAGCTGTTGGTTGGTGGTGGGTGTTACGTGTTGGGGATGGTATTCTTTAAAAGTGATGGAGTGGTTCCCTTCGCTCACGCTATATGGCACCTGTTTGTTGCCATGGGAGCAGGCATCCATTACTACGCCATCTGGAAGTACTTGTACACACCTGTCAATCAACAGACCAGCACAGCTCGGTGACGAATGTGTGCACACACACATACATGCATCTATACACACATCTATACACTCACTTACCTTGCAGTGTTGTGAAAAGAATTGCTGAAAGGTTCAAGAACAAACACTGTAATCTCAGAGAAAATCTATTTGAGTGAGAGTAAGAAAATGGTTCATTCAAAAATATTGGGTTGCGTTCTGTTGGCAGGCAGCATGGCTGCAGTAGGATTTCCTTTAACCACTAAAGGCACACAAAGAAATGTGACGCAAAATCAATCAGCAAATTGTCAAATAGTTTGTCCGTTTAAAAAAAAAAAAAGAAACAAAGCATTAGTCTTTAGAAATACTTCTTATAAATACACTGGAAACTTGCAGAAATGATAAGGATCCTTATAACTAGAAACTCAGTTTTAAAACAAAAATTTTCTAATTTTCTGTCTTTCACTATTAATAGGGGCCTTTTCTGCCACTACTAATAGGGGCCCTCTCTCTACTAATAGAGGCTACTCTCCTGCTCTACTCTTTCTCTACTGTTAAAGGAGAGTGAAAGATTTCTCTTGTATTACTATTTACCCAGTACTGTTTGCCATTTTTAAACAGTAAATGGCCTCTGCCATTGTATCTACAGTATCGTACAACCAATTACAATCATATATTTCAGTGTTTGTGTCGGTGTGAAATGCCATAAGTGCTTCAGTGACAAAATCTCAAGTCTAAGGGCAGCTGCTGTCATTTCAAAACTTCACCCTGAAAGGCTGAAGATCTGTTCCAGTTCTGCTGTTTTGTTTTACCTGAAAACTTGGACCTAGATACTTTGTCTTTATCACAAGTCCTGCTTCGTAAAGAGTCCCATACAGTTGGCCCAGCCGTTTTTCTTTAGTTTTATTTCTCTGATTCACCCACATTTTCCTCATATCTGATTGAGGAATGCTATAACATGATGTTCCTCAGGGCCATTGTTAACCATTACTAACAATGACCGCACCATCTGCAGTCTCTGATGATTGGCTGAAGTAGCCGGAGCTTTGCTCTCAGGGGAATCTGACTGACTGGTGTCAGTTTCACCTCTCTGACATTCCCCTGTTGTACAAAAAACTCATTATTGTACACAGAACAAAAATTGTTAATAGGTAAATTACAACTAGTGACCGTATTTATATTTTAGTATGCTTTTAGTCATTTCTAAGTGTATATTATTATTATTATTATGATTATTATTATTATTATTATTATTATTATTATCATTATTATTATTATTATTATTATTATTATTGATAATAATAGTGTGCAGTATTCAGTGTTCATTGTTCATAGTTGCTGTAGTGACCACACTGTGTTTGGGTAGAATATCTTGTCTAGGGAGTGGATGACATTTGTACTTAAAATAGGTCATATTTCTTTGTAAATAGCTGAAATGTTTTCAGGGGCTGTTCAACTTTGAGCCTCACTATATTTGAATATTTCTTTAATATGTCTCAGTACAGTGATCAATTTGCTACTTTCCATAACAGGTTTATGGATAATGATTATAAAAAAGGTCTCAAAATGGAAACACAAAGGCCAACAAAATGACAGAGGTCATAAAAAGGTCACAGGTGAAACACATCACAATAAAAACAGATTGTGTCAAGTAAGAACTGCTTCTGGGGCAATGCCTTAGATGTGAACTGAAACACTTTAATAACGGCCAGTTTTGCTGTATCTCAGCCTATTTAAAGTCTGAATTTGATCACCATTAGGGTTTACATCATGGTAAACCCTAGGTTTTTTTTTTAATTTAGCACTTGAAAAATAAATGTATTTGTAACAGAGATGATGGGAGTTTTTCCAAAGCCAGAAACAAATAAAAAATTACAAAAAAAAAAAAAAAAAAAAAAAACTACACACAAGCCTAAGTGCTTTCTAGAAGCTTCTTTAATAAAAAGGTGAATCATTTTCAAGTGTAATAAGGAATATTAAGAAAACCTGGAAACATACTAGTAATTGTGAGTTTTATCAGTTATAATTATTTCCTTTTGGGATTTGTTATGTACAGATTAATTTTTATTTAGGGATGAATCACTTATTTTCAAAATTCAGGCACTGCAAAACTAGATTTTTCATAATGTTTACATCTTATACTTAAGTTAATCAAAACTTATCCTTGGGTAATTTTGTCACAGTTTGCGATTGGTGACATGGCAACTCAGGCTCTGTCAGGACCCAAAAGGCAAATCAAGTTTTCTGCATAAAAACACTGTCAAAGTAACACAATGATAAAAGCTATGAATTGTGATGAACAGCACACCGTACTGTGTTTGTGAACCATGCGTGGTGTACTGTGTATGTGAACCCCGGACCCACAATTGAACCCACAAGATTTTTTTTTTGTTTTGTTTTGTTTTTTAAGAGTTGTTTTGACATAAGTAGACATTTTCCTCAGCATGAAATGCCACTTTCAACCGTGAAGACTATATATTTATTATTTAGTGCTATTTATTGACTTTCACAGTTTTAAATACTCTGACTACTGCAGTTTTTAGATATTCTGATTTATTCTGTCCCATTATTCTCCTTTCATAACCTTTTATTTTGGTGTTAATGTATTTACTTTTATTTTGGTGTTAATGTATTTACTTTTATTTTGGTGTTAATTTGTTTACTTTTATTTTGGTGTTAATGTGTTTACTTTTATTTTGGTGTTAATGTGTTTACTTTCCCCCATTACAAGAGGACAACCTGTCAACAACCTTCTAAACTAAAGCTCTCACTGCCACTAGCATTTGCAAACTTGGGTCAGATTAAAATACAGGTGTGTTGTGGATTAAAACTAATATACATGAACAAAATGAATGGTAAACATTTTATGGATGAATCCATAACTGAGACTTAAAATGGGTTTTGCCTTATTACTATTCAACTTGACTTCAGTCCTAGTTTAGACTAAATCATACTACATTTGATCTTGTTGATAGTTAATGTGTTTGGCATTAAAACAAATCTGGTTTCAGTTGAAATGCCAAAACCTACTGAAGAGTCATTATAAATATCATTTGTGCCTTTTCTACTTTTGCCTTCTCTGAGAACAGTTTTTGAAGTGTTCAAAGCTTTGTGGAGCTTGTCCTTGCTTTATGAAAGAAAATGTATAATTTTAATTTTCAAATGGGACTTTTGTGACCGTGAACTTGCTACAATGTTTGTATTGCGCTGATTTACAGTGTCTGTACGTGTGTATTTTATATGTCTTGTCATTTAACAACAATGCTTTTTATCAAGGACTTACCGTGCCCTTCTGTCGTCATTTTAATGTTCATAACCATTTTTAGAATTGCTTTGCTCATTTTAAGCATCTCTGTATGCAGAACACATATACCAAGCAGCAGCAGATCTTAAGTCCAGTGTGCTTCATGTGATCCTTATTCTGATGAGGAGCGATGTGTCTATTCTAATCTGAGATTATTTTCTGTCTTAAATCAGCAACCAACATCGTTATTCCCAGATCAGAAAGTAAAAGACCTTCTTTTTGGATCTAGAAAGAAGAGCACCTCACTCTAGAAACAGCTAAAGTTAAAAATCCGTTGTCAAATCTGTTGTTGGAAAGTGAAAAATGTGTTGACCGTTATGTGTTTATTATTTTTTTACGGTAAAATATATGAAACATAAACTGAAAGTAGCTACTAAAAAACCTACCCTTCAGCCTGCAATTTAAGCGCCATTGTTTTACGTATCCACTGCAACACACTTTCTCCCTCCCTCTCGCTGCTGCGGGGTATATCCCATCCTTTACATCCTTTAGCGGGCCTGTTTGAGAGGAATGCTACTATGAGCACGTGCCACTTTCGGTTTAGCGCGAGTCTTCCAAGTTGCCACTTCGTCTTTCTCCGGACGCGGTCGGCACGGTGAACGCAGACGCAAAAGCTTGCAGACAGCACACCGTAGCCTAGGGAAACTGGCAAAGAAATGAGTGAATAAAACAGTGCAGAGGGATGAACGGAGTGAAAAAGAAACGAACCGGCACTGCTTTGAACTGACATATGCGACAAATTTCGATGCTGTACGGATGTACATCGCGTTAGGATATAACTGGCAGAGCGCATCGAATGAGCCCCTTTTCTGCAATCAACGTGAGTATCACTATGTCGGACTAATAGGTATTAGTGAGTTGGTTTTTAAGGAGAAACGAAGCAGTTTTGAAACTGACTAGTACCCTACACTAACCACGACGAACTTTTGCATTGTGTTGCTTGCGCTGACGTTGTTACCTTAATGTTAACGTACAGGTAGACATTGTCGCATTCCCTAACATTCATTGGGCGGAACTACCCTGCACTTCGCTTGTTAGTTTTAAAATGTTAGTTTTAAAATGTTTGAAATTTTGAGAACCGACAGTAATAAGAGTCAAGCGAGCGGCTTTGTGAAGGATCAGTTCAGAGTCGAACTGCTGAAGCCCAGTTAAGACGCAGAAGCTGATTAGGTCTCATGAGCAGGTGCCTTTGTTGCCTCGCGGCGTTGCTAGTGGAGACCCGCAATAGCCCAACTAACTGGACTCAAGCGAACGGGGCGACACTTGAAAAGGAAATGCTCTAAAATGATCCCGTCTTCAAGGGGACTCAAATTCCTAGATGAAAATGTTGACCTTGGTAATGACGCTGCTGAACCGAGAATGTTTGGTCTTATTTATATATTCTGTAATAAACAATAACGATAACTCAATCTAAATTCTGACTTTTAGTGGAATTGTATCTGTCTGTCGGCATAGCATTGCAATGCGTTTCCTCGGTTCCCGTTTTGCACAGTGTCCGCTCTTTAGTGCTACTCCCCATACAGTTAGACACCGGGGATCTGACATTCTGTTTATGAGCACGACATGAAAAGAGAAGCCAAAAAACTCTATAGGATTTGCAATAATCGGGGTCTATAGATCTCAAAATATCATGAAGTGTACAGCAATGTGCAATTACGTGCATGTTAAAAAAGGCTGAGCGAAAGAGTATTTGTACACATGAGCAGATGGTCACAGTCTCCGTCAGACTGCCGAGTAGTGGAGATTTTAGCTGATGCAGTCTCTCTCTCTCTCTCTCTCTCTCTCTCTCTCTCTGTTCCACGTGTAAGGCCTGTTTCTTTCATAACTGCAGCATCCTGAATGCAGAATATGTCCCTG
>JAOYMR010000013.1:1614175-1626351 GCA_025802075.1 Tenebrosternarchus preto | reverse complement strand
AAACCCCAGAACCACGTAAAACCGCGCAAAGCAACACAAGATCTTGCAAAATCACAGTCACACAAAACCTCATGAAACCAGTAACACAGTCACACCAAACCACAGTCACACAAAACCATGCAAAAGTCACACAACTCCACGCAAAGTCATGCAAAGCCACTTCCATCGTGCCACTATTTCTTTATACAGCTTGCATGCAGCAGAAAAAAACCCAACAGTGTGAAACTAGCAAGTTAACACATACGCTGGAGACAGATGGAATTATGTTCTTTATCAGGGTTAAGTTACAATGTCATTAGCCAAGAAAACATTATTAATTTAAAATGATGGCACGTCTAAATGAAGCGTATTTACAGTGAAATTATATTTTGAAGGGTGGGAGTGAAAAGCCCATTTCCTAAGCTGGGTGTTTTCATCATGCACTCTAGGTCTTCAGTAAGAGTACAGGGGGAGTGGAGCATGCAGCAGGGGTGTCTCCTCTGCTGTAAAAACACCACAAAGACATGTGAGAGAGTCAAGCTTGCCTGCCTCATTACAGAGAGCAGACACTGCACATTTTGCCCTAAAAGCAACAGGCTTGTAAATTTCATAAACCGAGCGTCTTATAAATGCATATATATATATATATATATATATATACATATTTGCAGCATGGATAGGACTGTGGCAGCTTGGCACCTTCCTCCTGATCTGCAATAATGGGGGTGTAGTGGTGGGGGGGTTGGGTGTGGGTGTAGTGGTGATGGTGAAGGGTGTAGTGATGATGGTGGAATATATATATATATATATATATGTAAAGTGCCATAAAAGCTTCTTTTTGTCTGAATATACTGCATTCACTCTGTGTCTGTCCCTCGGTTTCACACTTCCAGACACACACGTGTGTGTGTGTGTGTGTGTGTGCACATGTCAATAGCTATGCTGAAATACTGCTGGTATATTAAAGACAGCCCATTTCCCACTGGCTACAGCTGACCTCTGTCAAGATATGCAATAATGCATCTAGATGAAAAAGAAATATAACAGACAAGAATTAAAACAAGTGCTGTATAAGCAATACCAACACTGAGAGCAACATTCCTGTGCTCCATGCATACTGATGAAAGAGACAGAGAGATAGAGAGAGAGGGAGAGGGGGAGAGAGAGAGAGGGAGAGAGGGAGAGAGGAAGCAAGCAGAGATGGAGATAGAGAGGGAGACGGAGAGTGTCATTATGAACAGATTTCATTCCCTCTCACACACTCTCTCTCACACACACATACACACACTCACACATTCTCATTCTCTCTCTCTCTCTCTCTCTCTCTCTCTCTCTCTCTCTCTCTCTCTCTCTCTCACACACACACACACACACACACACTGCAGCAGTCTACAAGTCTTCATAGCTATAATTAAAAATCACCAGGAGTGATGCTGTTCAAGTTTTGGACACTTATGATGTTACTGTAGCTTATGTCCTTGTCAAAGAAAGTAATCAATACATTTAAACTTGCAGGTCAGATTTATGCAGCTCAGACATGCTGAACTGACTCAAATTGTCTATTTTCTCTTCTTTCTCCTCGTCAGTGCTGTGGATTTGATCAGACTGGGCGGGGGGCGGCTCCGCTTCCTCGTTGCCAAGTCTGATCCTGACGTGTCAGAGAAAATCAGCGCCTCTTCATGTTGAGTATGAAGAATGAAGGGTGGAGGGTCACAGGTCTGATCCCTCCACCCCTAGCTACTCCCCCAGACAGAAGTAGTCTGATCCCTCCGCCCCTAGCTACTCCCCCAGGCAGAAGGAGTCTATCTCCGTCCCCAGGCTGAACGAGTCTATCTCCACCTCCAGGCTGTACGTATTAAGCTCAACCCCCAGGGACTATGAATCAAGATCCACCCCCAAGTTGTATGTGTTAAACTCCACCCCCAGGCCTTACAAGTTGAGCTGCGCCCCCATGTCACCCCCTTCCTTTTCCTGGAGCAAAAAGGAGAACAAGCACAGCACTGGACACTCAGTGTGTCCTCTCCATTACCTCCTATTGCATTCAGTGTGTCCTCTCCGTTACCTCCTATTGCATTCAGTGTGTCCTCTCCATTACCTCCTATTGCATTCAGTGTGTCCTCTCCATTACCTCCTATTGCATTCCATTCAGTGTGTCCTCTCCATTACCTCCTATTGCATTCCATTCAGTGTGTCCTCTCCGTTACCTCCTATTGCATTCAGTGTGTCCTCTCCATTACCTCCTATGGCATTCCATACAGTGTGTCCTCTCCGTTATCTCCTATTGCACTCAGAGGAGGCCAAAAGCACATCAGGGCCGGAGCGGGGTCTTTTCTCCCTCACCTCCTAGATATAGGACTGTAAAAAAGGATTCGAAAACAGGTTGACAGTAAAAGAATGTCAGTTAATTGTAAAAAAAAAAAAAAAAAAAAAAAAAAGAATCTTAATTTATTCCAAATAAAAAGAACACATTAACAGGTGTTTGCAATAGCCTTGAAAAAAACACAACATATTCTGTTTACAGATATATCTAGGCAAAGCTCCTAAGGTCTGAGTCTAAAACCAAGAACTGAAGAACTACTTCTGTACCTCACTTGGTAGAACAGGTAGAGCAAGTTCCTGGAGATACCAAGGTCATGGGCTCACTTCCCTGGCAGTCTGCTCACTCTCACACTGATGAGTGCATGTAAGAGGCTCTGGGTAGGAGTGCTTGCCAAATACTAAAGAAATGAAGAATCTGGTGCTTTTTCAACACCTCAGGAGAACAATTTGGACTCAAACTACTTCATTAACCACCTTTCATGTTCACCTGTATCATTAAAAGTCAAAGCACTAGCCGTAGCAATGATAACACAAAGGGACTGTACTAACAGAGCCATTATTAGGTGTTAGTCATTAAGAAATGACAACAATTAACACTGTGTTTAAGAGTGCGTGTTAATACTTGAATTATGTATGTGGCATTACAGTATTAAAAATGAAGTAAATTGAGTGTGAGCAAGATATTGAGAAAATGAGTTATGGAAGGAAGTAGTGATTCTTCAAATTACAGAGTCTTTCCATGCAACAGGATAATGATTCAAAGTATTTAAAAACTTTTTAGCACTATTTAGACAAGAAAGAATGGTGAGGTCTTCAAATGAAAATAACCTGGACCCTGCAGTCACTGTACGCTTCACCAGTTCAGCTCCTTCGGTTTGAGCTAGACAGCTGTGTGGGATGTTAATAAACATTTATATAAGGGATTTCTTAAGGAGCTAAAAAAAAAACGTATTTATCTCGTGTAATGTATTGTTGAATAAGTGTCGACTTTAAATTTATGTATTAGTTCTAGATACAATCTTGAAGAAGTTCTTGGTAATGGACTCGGACTTTTGGATCCTACTCTATCTACTGTAAGGAAAAAAAAAGATCATTTGGTTGGCAAATTCTCACATGTTCCTGTTTGGTGAAGTTCCTCCATATAAACAAAGTAGCTAAGTTAATCATAAACGACTGAATTAACAGAAAAAGTTCATAAAATGGACTAAAATCTCCATTTCATTTTTCACTTCATATCAAACCAGTCCCACTAGACTCAATTTTGGTCTTTTCTGGGAAAAAAAAAAAAAAAAAAATACTCAGACCATGCACTTCTTGTTTCTGTTGTAAAGTACATGTGAACTAAACGCACTATTTCCCTTCTTAAGCAATATTCAGATGTCACTTTTATTTTCTAAGAAACCCAATCAGGAAATGCCAAAGTAACACCACAGCTGACTCAGGATCAGTCCTGTGTCTACCAACAGAATACCTTCGGTCGTGTTCGTTAGAACACCCCTGTTGTGTCAGTTGAAGGCCCTGAGCAACAGTGATCACTGATCAACTCCTGCTTTTTCATATTTACTTACACTTTGCAGGTAAAGAGTGTTAATGCCATACATAAATATTGAGATGGTAATGTAAAGCTGACATTTTGATTTTTCTTTATATGTGAAAATAAACTTGCACAAATTTTACAATATGCAAAAATTACATGCATTATTTTTCCCATTATTTTATGTTTGTATATTATCAGGATTGGTAAATTGAATAATTGCATTTTTCTCAATTGAAGTTGTATTTGGAAGATTTATATATATGCCAATATACAGTAAAATTAAACTGAATACTGGAAAAATCAGTGTTGTGTCCATCTTATGCAAAAATAAATAAATAAAAAAGTAAAGAGATAAAAATAGAATGGAAATAGATATATTCTATTACCAGCAGAGGGTGCAAAAACTGTGCAGGAATTGTAAACAGAGCATAAGGCAATAATGATAAAAGGCAAACACTAAAGAAAAAATATTTATTCAAAATTTAAATGACTTTGTTAGGCAGTACAGATTAAATATGTCTTATGCTTAGTCTAAAAAGTTGACTTAGTATGTCCCTCAATGTTTGGCAGCAGTGGGTAAATAAACAGAAACAAAGCAAAAACAGACTTACATGAAAAGTGATGACTAAACAAATTCATAACAAACATCATGAATTTACTTAGTTGTGACTGACTTTGACAAGAAAAAAGAGACATGAAAATAGGGCTACATTTTGTAAAATGTATCCAGCAGGGGGCAGCATTGGTTAGAAATGCATGAAGAGTGTCTTCTTCAGTCTATGGACTGTGTTAAAACGGCATTTGATGTAGTGCTGATCACCTGAACGAAGTCATTACAACAGTAAATGTCTTAAAGCATTCTTGAATTTTATTTGAAATCTTGCATTAGTACAAGACTTTTGTAAATATATCATGGGTAAATACCAAATGTGAGCATATAATTTAACATTTGTGTTTGACTGAGGATTATACCAATCTATTATAACATTTACTGTCCTATATGTATAAGTACACAAAGATTTATGAATTTGTTTGCATTTTTGGTATACCATGTGTTAAAATGCTGTAGTATTTAAAACAGAAACAAGCTTGTATATACCAAACTTGTAAAATCCTTTATGCAAAAAAGTGTGGCTTGGTTTGGACTGAACTGTGGAAAACACTGTGTGCTTATTCCAGCCCATGCAAACAGAGCACATAATGCTGGTCAAACAGAAATGTTCTCATACCTTCTCATTGGTGTCTGTTTGAGATTCTAAACCAATCAACACACAGGTGTGGGTTGGACCTGTGGTGTTGGCAACGCATCTGAATTTCAATGGACTCTCCCCCCATTGCAGGATCTACCTGAGCTTCTATCTGTCAGGTGTAAGATTGACTTTGTTAGACGCGGGCTCGTCCGTGCGCGACAAATTAAATTAATGGAACAAATTTCCCCCATAATTAAGATAAAAATTCATGTCAGCTATAACCTTGCTGAGCGCTAATTATGTACAAATGATTTATCATCTGTTTCGGCCGGAATATTAATCTTCACCTCTTCTCCAGCCGCCGCTGGTGTTAAGAGATGAGGGTTGATTAACACTGACAGTTCTGGTAACAGGAGAAAGCCATGCAGGGTCGGGCAGCAAGGATTGCCTGCTTAGTTCGAGCCTGTTCTTTCTTCACTCAATTAGCAGCTAGCGGATGTGCAGGCAAGCAGAACCCATCTACAGTGACTAAATACCCGAGCTTTCACACACAGCCACAGTACAAAATCATTTCTATTGCTGGCTCAAGGGCTTTCTCACACAGCTTTGATATAAGAAAAATATTTATTTTCTTGCTTTAAAAGTCAAGGGTTTCAAATGAGCATGGTTTCATTCTGAAAGCGATACACAGGCTAAGTTATAAGTTACACATCTCCTTGTGAAATGAATTGTCTTAGGTTGGTGTTTCAGCTACCAGAACTTGAACGTGGTTGTTTGCAATACCGCAGCAAATTATATGTTGTACCATGAAGTGGCCTTTCCAAACCGTGATTGCTTGTACCAGCACAAAACCCACCCTCCCATCTTGTTTCACTTGAGAGCAAACCCAGTTGTAAGGCTTTCTTCACAAAAGAATTCACAGTTTTCCAGACAGTTGGTTTAGTTAAAAAAACAAAACAAAAACAAATCAGCCAACCAGCATCTGTCATCAAATAAGGACAGTGATGTACAGTGATTACCAGCAAGAACACTCTAGTTGGAACACTGATCTGGGATCAGCTTCTACACTCTACTCTTAAGATAAAGGACTGGATGAGCTGATTTGATGTAATTGCAAAAGCTGGGGCACTGTCATCACATCCGCTCCATCAGCTGCTACAGTGCTGACGTCTGGTGTCATGTAATGTTTGTAACAAACTGACCAAAAGGTACACAGCTACGACAGCTCCAGTGCCTCTGTACAGGGCTTTGCTTTTTCGTGAGCAGCTGTTTCGCGCAGGGGGATCTTCAAACATCGGTTTAAAGCTCATTCCTGAAACAGGAGGGGTTGACGTGATGATCAAGCAGCCCCAAGGTCTGGTAATGGTGGATCAGTTCGAGGCAGGCAGTTCCAAGGAGATTTATTCAGGGGCACTGACACTCAGTCTATATACTGCTGATAACAGTGAGGACCCTGGATACCGCGCTCAGCAGTGGATGATGAATGGAGTGCCTGGCTGTAATTACTTATCGTTTCAGCCTCTTCTTCTCTCCCCCACCTCCCTCCTCCTCCTTTCTGCGACAGAAGAACCATCCCTGCCCTCCCTCTTTTTGCACCAGTTCTCCTCTCCCCACCCTCCACCCCACCCCACCTCCACCCCCTCATCTAGCAGCAGGGCTTTCGCAATAAGCGATTACAGTGCGTTGTCTTGCAGCACAAATTAATTTATGGAGCACCCCCGATTAAAATGGTACAGTAATGTGCATAGAGCATTCTTGGGTTGTCATGAAGCTCCTGAATGGGTGTTTGTAAGAAAAACAGGGATCATATAAGAAACAGAACTGGCCCTGCTGTGCTCTTGGTTTTTTGATTAGCTTCTTCAGCAAGAGTTCAGCTGCGGATTAGTCACTGGATGTCCAAATGTGAAACTGCTACTCTGAAGGCTGGTTAGATTTGATATTTTGCCATGATATTTCCTTTCAGAATTATCTTTTGTAGAAGCCTTTTGTTGTTTGCTACCTGCTGGTAAAGTCCAAATAAAGAAGGCAACAACTCCAGGGTTCTGCATTCAGGGTTGTTTGATTTCAGTTCATGGCCCTTTGGTCTACAGCAGGTGGTAGCAGCATTCCTGTTGGTGACCAGCTGCAGACAGTTCACTCGAAGTTCCTTCACCATAGTTTAATTCAGTGAATAACTAGTCAACAACTAGAAGCTTGGAGATGTTACAATCAATAGTGCCAAGTTGACAGGACTGGCATAAATCTGGAAAGGCCTGGAAAAAGGTTTGCTGCCGCTGGAGGAGTTTGAGAAAAGGTCATCCAGTTCTCAAGTATGTCCAATCACAAGTTAGTAAGGTCATCCAGTTCTCAAGTATGTCCAATCACAAGTTAGTAAGGTCATCCCATACCCTGCATGGCCGGAAGGTATTTTGAGCCACGTTGCTCTTATACCAGTGCTAAAGTGAATGCACGTAACCAAACACAGCAAACCATGAGCAACAATTATTATGGAAATGGAGTACTTAAAAAAGTATTTTAAAAAAGTATTTTTCACAATTTCCCAGCATTATCCAAGCCAACTTAAAATAAATGTTTGCAATGTTTCTCTGTAATGTGTCTCAGTAGTTTGGTTTCAAAAAGAAAATACACGTTCCGAATAATTAGACACGTAAATATCACAGATTTCAGAGATATATGATAATTTATCACAGTTTTTATCTTTTCCATGCTCAGCCTCAAAGGCACAAGCAAATTGTAGCTTCCAGAATACCTTTGCATATCGTATTATGAACATTGTGTGGAATCCTTCTTTAATATAAAAGAAGAAATGTATAAATTTACATATATAATACTTTACACTCAGAGTCATCCTCTGACACAGGCAATTACATGCATGAAAATGTATGTGGGTCAATGGAAGGTGCCCAAAAGAAGGACGCACAGATTCTGAGCTTGTGTGTAAGAGGGCATGTGCATGTACATGTGTCATAGGGTGAGGGCACACACATGATCAGGAGGGCGACTTACCCCCCATAGAGGGTGAATAAATCCATTTTTAATGACAGTTGCTTGTACTAATAATCCTCCCTGCAGCAGGTAGGCTGCAGCATATGGGGTGATGGGGATGAGGACAGTCACTCCTGTCACTTTGTGTGTGAGAGTGTGTAGTGTGTGTGTAATTGCATAAGGGAGTGTGTGTGTGCGTGAGTGTGGGTGTGGGTGTGCACTTGTGTTTATGTGTATTTGTGTGTGTGAGGGAGTGCTGACAAAACAACGTGTGTGTGCCTGTCTGTGTATGTATGTCTGCATGTGTGTGTTTGTGGGTGTGTGTGTGTGTATGTGTGCATGTGTGCCAGTAAGTGTGTGTATGTCTGTATGTGTATGTGTGTGTGTGTGTGTGTGTGTGTGTGTGTGTGTGTGTCACTATGTGTATGTCGCTGTGTGTATGTGTGTCTGTGTGTCCATTTGTGTGTGTGTGTTTGTGTGTGTGTGTGTGGGCTGAGGTCCAGCACCTGCCATGCAGGCTGTCCTTGAGGCTCAATAGCAGTGAAAAAAGCCTCTCTCTCCCTCTCTCTCCCTCCCTCTCTCTCCCTCTCTCTCCCTCCCTCTCTCTCCCTCCCTCTCTCTATCCCTCTCTCTCCCTCTCTCTCAGTGCCACACAGCCTCCACTCCAGCCCTGTGCTGCAATTCTACAGTGGTGTAATTATAAAGTGAAAGGTACCAGTAGTTTATTTTCCTGTGATTTATTTCAGTATCACAATAAAGTTTGCAGAGAAGGAAATTAGGCTGGGAGCACACTATCACATTATAGTTTGAACTGAAAAGAAAAACTTTGAGCTCAACAACATGTTTTTTTGTTTGTTTGTTTGTTAATTATAAGTGGGATTAGATTTAGTTTTAGTGGTGTTAGATTTTTATTCAACCAATAAGAGACTAAAACATAAGTGTACATGTGTGAAATGTTGAATTAGGCTTGAATTTTTTAGATGTTGATTTTTTTCAGAGTCAGTTTATTTTTTTTATCACCATTATTTTTTTTTTTATCACTATTATTATTTCTATTATAATTTCTTGGTTTTGCTTTTATTCATTCTTCTATTTTGAGTTATTTTCTGTGGTACATTCATTCAGTAATGTTAGAGTTATTTTCTGTGGTACATTCATTCAGTAATTTTTAAATGCTTTAAGAACGTCAACGTTGCGCATTCCGTTCAAATTATTTATAACTATTTAAAATAATCTGTGGTGAATTTACTTTGTAATTGTAGGTAAATGTATTATCATGGATTCTACGTGTTAGGCATGTGGCTCGGTCTCAAAGCATGTTTGTCCTACCTCAAAGGGATTTTCACACTCCACTAGACACCAAATCTCTATAGATACTCTTATTGAAATGGGTAACTACAGGCTGGCCTTCTTTGTTTGGTCTCTCTCTCTCTCTCTCTCTCTCTCTCTCTCTCTCTCTCTCTCTCTCTCTCTCTCTCTCTCTCTCCAGTTCTCTCTGTCCCTCTGTGAAGAATGTGAATGGGTCTTTGAAATGAAATGAAAGAAGAACTTGACACAATCCAGTTTAATGGGGTGACAAAATGAATCACGACTCCTCCAGGTATCCATCACTACCAAAAAGGTGACCACAAATGATCTGTGAAGCACTATATATTGATTACTCGTGTACTACAAGTGTCGGGTTTAATGTTAGCAGCGCGCCAAAAGGCCGGCACGGACAGCTGTAGCCTGAGCTCCTCTTTGATAGATTTTAATGGTGAAATATTGATTTCTGTCTGGCCAAGGTCTACTGGTAGGGGCCAAAGTCATTTGTTGGGTAAAACTGGACACCCAGTTTGCGGGTCACAATCAATCATTTTGGCACTGCCTCCTGAAAAAAGGGAAACGTGAAGAAAAGAAAAGAACAAAATCAGTGTAGAACGGATCAGCTCTATTCCCTCTTGCGCTCCTCTTCTTGGAATCTCGTGGCCGCACTCCTTTAACGGCGGGAAAATAAAAGAAAATATGAGAGCAACGCCGGTTTATTGAGTGGAGAGGCTCGAGCAAATTGCACATGACGTGAGATAGCTGAAGTGGCCCGCGAGTGAAAATGAAGGTGTGGGAAGAAAAGGAAGAGAGAGCGAGTGTGTGACTATGTTTTATTTAAACATCCTTCGGGAGACTAGAGGCTCAGGTAATCTGTTGTGTTACAACTCAGTGCCCCGTTCCCCTCCATCCGCCGCGATAACAGCGCGCGCCTAATAGGAACCCATCAATCACAATAAGCTTCCAATTTCGCCCGGTGTCTCTCTACTCTGAGCCGCTGCTTAACGCGCTCTAATAAAGGTGATAACATACTTCTATAACTGCAGATACCGAGCCAGGTACATCTAAGAGGTCATTTTATTCACCTGGATTAAACATCCGTGATGTCAGCATCTCTTTTAACTGCGGAAATTAATATGAGGGGATTTTGACAAGCTTCCGACAGAAAGGCAAAGGTAAGAACGAGAGGAAAGAAACTCACAAAAAAGAAGCATATCCTTGAGAGAGTAGACACGGGCCTGTCAGAGCTGCTAATATACAGATGGAAAGTGGAGATAGCCTTGGAATGGATTTGGTTTTGATTATCTTGCTTACCTAATGATTTTTGCTCCGCTGACCATCTCGATTGCACTGGCGAAAGAGAGGTAGTCTATTAGGGTGTCAAGGTCTTGTTGGAATCTTTACTCGCTTTCCTTTTTTTCACCTTAGCAACCCTAAACGACGAACTGCCGCCCTGAGAGAGACCTATAAGAAGAGATAAATTCAAAGTGGCTTCGTCTGAGGCGCAGTAATGAACACGCCACGTTTAGTAGGCCGATACAGTCCAATCCCCCTAATTAGAGTCTATATCAACGTGAGGTCAGGCTTGTGGGCTACAGGTTTTGCATTTTTGCCCATATCCATTTCAACCGCAACACAAACTTAAAGACACTAGAGGATGATATTACAGGTCTATTTATTCCCCCACAAACTCTAAAGATTGCGTGTGAAAAAAAATGTTCAGAGTCCTGAGTCCTTAGCTAAGACCTCGAATTGTAGTGATCGCCCATGTGGTGTAGAGGCTATTACCACTGGGACAGAACCTATTCCTCCGTCGCTACTCCTCTGCTATCGCTTCCAAATTAAGTCTCTTACTCAGAAATGAAATACACACACTGCAACGAGCTTGTCTCTAAATCTCCAGCAGGTGGCGCAGAGTCACTGGTTTACAAAGATCCACAGAGACGCGCTAGACTGGAAACCTTAAATGTTTATTCCTTTCTGACCCGCGTTGCTCCTGACAATCTCCAGACGGAGATGGAATCGTGTAGAAGCTGACGTGCATAAAAAAGCCCTACGTTAGGCAAGCAGGCTTATCACTGTGCATTCATTTATCAGAAAGCAAATCCATTTGTTCTTATTTAGAGGCTGCATGTAGAGTAGTTTTGAAAACACAATCTTTTCTGCATTTACATGTTAACGTAAACATCTACACTTTTCTTTGTAAATCTTTTTCTTTCTCTACTATTTAACATAGCTGTTTGTGCATTTACCTAATAGTATTTTTTTAAAAAAAAACAGTTCTACAATCCTGCAAGAAGCCGACAATGTTTTGGATAGCAAGAAAAGAAAACTATACGGTAACGGTAGTCTACAATAATTTAGTGCCATGTTAAAGTGATTTAGTTGTAAACTGTGAAATGTGGACTGCACGTTTCCATCTGAGAATGTTTAAATAAATAAATAAAAAGAAAAAAATCTTTGTAGTTTTAAAAATACAAAGGTCTGAACTGACTTCCTCAAATCAAACATTTGAAGTCACGGCGCCCTTAATTTACTGTAGTTTATACACAGTTCTGGATACAAAGCGCATGACCTGAGCATCATCACTGCTTTGTTCCTGCTTTTAACTACATAAATAAATAGTGTCCATTAGCTTTTTATGTGGTGAGCTGTTGAGCAATAATAAAGGAATCATCTTAATAGTTATAAAGAAGTAAGCTTCAAAATTGCCGTGTGAGTATTTATATTTATGTTCTGAACAGTTTCAGTTTACTTTTCACTTAACAGAAAACCAATATTATGATTTGCCTTATTTTGTATTTGTTTGAGATGGTATTGGGCCATTTAAATTTTAGTTCATAATCTGATTTCTTATATAT
>JAOYMR010000013.1:1594434-1610446 GCA_025802075.1 Tenebrosternarchus preto | reverse complement strand
ATATAATGAAAATGGTTTAGAGTGCTGTATCGTTAAAATCCAATAAAAAATCTATAAAATTAATATTAAAAGGCTTTAAATACATTATGGCATGTTATAGCAGCATTAGACAAGTCCTTATGGTGACATGATTAAATGTGGTGAGATAAGGCTTAAGCTCATGAAGGTTATAACAGATAAGCAGAGAGAGCTTACAGATTAGACTCCTTAATGAGGTATTTTGTGTCAGCCTGACCAGGGTGTGCTTTGTACAGGCCTGGGTAGCCTCACATTAGGGTTAACATGAAGTGTGTGTGTGTGTGTGTGTGTGTGTATGTCAGTGTCAGGGTGTGTGTGTATGTGACAGAGGGTTATCTCTCTAATACCACCACCCACGGGTTGAGCTGTCAGCTCTTAGAGCCATTTAACCCTTAACCTGCCGTCCAGGATCTTATGACAGCACGTACCGAGGACTCTGAACATAACGGACACAATGATAAATATTTGTGCTTATTTGAGGAGGAACAGATTCAAACGGCGTTCGTCTGTGTTGAGGACAGGTACGTAAGCGCAGGGTGACCTGCAGCACTTTCTACTCGCTTCCAAAACACCAAGGAGCGGTGTGTCTATGTCGAGATCAAATTAATGAAGACTTTCAATGGTCAAAAAGAATCCCAACACATTCTAGGTAGACAAAGGGTGTATTTAAAAGCCCTCGAAAGAAGCCCACCTCAACACAACACTCCTACTTTTGCCACCCCTGTGGATGTGTGGGTACACCTACACCTCCACCTCCACCTACACCTCCACCTCACAGATTGAAATATACTGAAAATATACATCAATGTTGTGAGCTTACAGTAATGTGACGCTTTTAGGAGTTTAAACCACCACGGCGCCATGGAGACGCAGCACTCCGGGGCCCTGCTAGAGATCATGCGCTCTGTGAGTTCACAGAATATACTGTAGATTAAAGGGGGGGGGCACCATGTCAGCCATAATGTATGGCGTGGACTGGTATTCCAGCTCAGCTGGGGGACACTTGCGCCGACGAGCCAACGAGCCACGAACCACGATGGCAAAAGGGGCGGTCAAAGCATTCAGAGCCTCTGGATTTAGGGATTTCACCTTAGGAAACATACTGAGCAAGTGTCAAAGACCAAACCATCGATCTTCCAAGGTGCGACTCTGTAAGCGAAAACGTGCTTCCAGTGCTATTAATGGTACATTCCAGGTCTCTGCAAAAACAAAGGAGTAGCTTCATCTCTTCTCTGGTCTTGCTCCAGTTCATAACCAGTCCACATATTTAAACTTGCAAGTGCAAGTTTAGAGACATAAAGTGAATGTTATTATGGTATACAGTGTAAAGTAACTGATATGTGTATGCAAATTGAAAGTTGACAGTCAAAAACATTGTTGCTGTCATATTTGAAGTGACGGTTATAATTACACAGGTCAAAAATGATTTTATTTCCTGCAAAAAATACTTCACAAAACACTTTATTATGTACTTCTGCATACAGAATCTCTTTATCAGAATGTTTTTGTTACTCATAGTTTTTTTTTTGTAGAATCATATGTTATTGTGTATAGTATAGAAAAGCTGGATGTCCTCTGTGTTGACAGACTGCTGGTGGACAATGAAAAGCAATTTTTCTAAGACAAAATATAGGGAAAAATCATACATTGCACACTTGATAAGTAAACTTCATAAGTAATACCTACCTTATTTATAAATAAGTAACAAATACATTTAAAAGAATACATTTAATTGCCCCTTCTCTTAAAAACCATACTTGATTGAAATATTATAAAAACAGCTTCAATTTAGTGTAAAACGGTCCCATGTATTTTAAGGAAACAAAATGTATTTTTTGCCCAGTATTATTTGAGCACATTTGAGTTTTGTTGAAATTATTTTTTTAGTTTTGCTGTCAGCCGATTAGCTTAGAAATTGGTTTTCTTAAGACTTCTGTAAACTCTCCAATGTAGATTTGAACCAAAATCCCATTTACCTATACATAGGTGTAATCAGCACATTTGCAGTGGGGAAATCATGGGAATCATTTTTGGAAAATCTTTCACAGGTAATATCCACCTCAATCATGAATTGGGGTGTTTTGCAGTACTAAAGTAACTCGAGTAGTTGATTGTTGAGCCTTATGCTTCTCTGGCCATGAATTACATTTTTAAAAAAGTATCATGAAAGATGAATGAGTCACAAACAGCAGTTATCACCCTGCCTGTGCCCAGAGCATATCATCTCTTTAAGCTTATAGTCCATGCCAGTATGAAATGAATATGGTCTGTATCATGAGTCCATATGAGAAAACCTTGTTAGATAGGATAAGTAAGCCTGGCTTGGGAATACTGTTGGACCAATAATTCAAATCTCTCTTTTTTTGGAGCAGCAAGAGTAGGGGGTGAAGGGGGGGGGGGTGAGCCTGGGGAATCTTATCTCCCTGTCTGTCTGCTGCCACAGACCCAGTGGAGACCCCAATTTCCCTTACACAGAGGTCCTGATACAAACCTAAAGGGGTGGGGGAGGAGGTGGAGTGGAAAAATAAGACGCCCGATATTATGTGTAAATTATCAGACTGATTTTTCTATAAACAGATTGAGTGCACACACACACACACACACACACACACACACACACACACACACACACACACACACACACACCTTCTCTCTCTCCCCTGAGTTCAGCCCTCTTAAGAAGAATCCTGCCACATAATTAGACAGATAGACTCTGTGATCATGAACTCAGAGATAAGGACCCTTTGAGAGAGAGAGAAAAAGGGGTAAGGAAAACACACACACACACACTCACGCACACACACCCACACACACCCACACACGCACACACGCAAACACACGCACGCACACACACACACACACACACACACACACACACACACACACACACACACACAGTATCAGTACAGGTCCATTTATTTACATTCTTGCAATGCAAACCAAATTAATCTATCTTCTGAATGTAATTAGTGTGCAATTATTTATACTGCAGATATTATTTTCATTAAACATTCATGTGGGCTGGAATTGTTATTCACTGATGCCAGCTATTAATAACGCATTTAATGATTCATTTAATATAATGCATAAGATCATTAACCAATTATTTATTGCTAGTAGCCTCTGTCAACTGCCCAGAAGGCTGCAGACTAATTGTCAGACAGAGAAAATACGTCTGACAACTCAAATACGTCTGACAACTCAGACGTTTAAGACTTGCATCATGTTAGTAGAGGAAACAAAGGAAAAAGTGAGATAAAATTGAAAACAATCCACTGCATTTTGCTTTTTTACAGGTGCAGTTCTATTTCTGTTGGTCACGTATTTTGAAAGCAAAATAAAGGTTATATAAGTATTCATGGATGACATTCCTTTTTTATTTTGGTGTTGTATTTGTGTTGTTTTTGGTCTTGTTTTCTGTTCAGATGGTATGGAGATATGTACAGATATAAAAGAGTACAGATATATTCCCTTTCACTGGAAAGAAGACTGATACTAAATGTACACATGGCAGGTGTCTGCCTTCACCTAGGGGCATGGAGATATAATTCTTGTAATTAGAAATTTACCATCCTGTCAATTTGATTTTTTTTGTTTACTGTCACCCAGTCCTCACAGGTCAGTTCACAAAACAAAACAACCTGAAAAAAAAACAGAAATTTTCCACCACAACTAATAATAGCAAAAAATGTAGCTGCACCCCCCTCCCCCCAGTTCACTGATACAGTTCTCTCTCTTTCTCTCTCTCTCTCTCTCTCTCTCTCTCTCTCTCTCTCTCTCTCTCTTTCTCGTGTTGATCCTGGTGTGGGAGTGTTCAGAGATTATCAGTGATGATGCCACTCTTTTGACCTCTCTCTGCTGCCTGACACACTCAAGGGTCTTAACTCCCCCCCCACCCTTATTAACAACGACACTAACAGTATCGATAACATAACAGAGGGTTCCAGAGATGGAGATGAGGGTATCGGTCATTGTCTCTTACGGCCGACCACGGGATCAGTTTTGGCGCATTAATCCGATCACATTATTGCCGCTAAGGTTTCAGATGTAATGGATTTGTGCAGTCTAACAGAAAATGGCTTTTAAAATACACACAATTAGGGGAGAGTCAAGCTCCAGTGTGTCAATATAATGGGGAATGGAGAAGAGGTGTAAAAAGACAGGATTTTGGGGGTTAAATGCAGGCAAGCTCAAATTTCAAGCTCAATTTTATTATGTACAAATAGAAATGTAGTTGAATATTGAAAAAAAAAAACTAAAATATAATGTGATTGATTTTAGTTATTGTGCTTTATGACTTCTGTTTTGAATTGTACGTAACAATAGTGTTTTGTGTTTATCTTTTGTCTACATTTTATTGTGTCTGTGGTCGTGAATGTGTTAATAACAGTATGTAGTGTACAATAGTCAGTTTTAACAAACCAACAGTAAAGCATATTATATTACATGTCTTGGATATATACAACGTGTTTATTTATTAAAAGTTCCTTATTTATTAAAAGCATGCTAAGTTAATAGGGGAATTTGTGGACATCGGAGAACTTAATGGAGTTTGGTACATAGCAATGGGTTTGTATTACACTATAAGATTTTGACACAACAATGTTTGACTTCAGTTTGATCATAAATGCTCCCAACCTTCCACCTAGAACAAATTCCTTTTATGAACTGATCTCCAGTCATGTGAGACATATAGACTCCTTTTTAAAAGAGGACATCTGTCACACGGGATGAGGGTTCAGTTTACAGGTAAAAGCAAAGGCTTCGGTGCAGGATGTGAAATTCACCATTTCATAGTCATGTTCTGAATTATTGGCAAGGGTTGCCATGAAAGTGCAAACTCAGCCGTGAATATTTCTGATAAGACCCAACTCACTCACTCACACACACACACACACACACACACACACACACACACACACACACACACCCTACTCACCCAAACATACACACACAACTCACCCTCACATACACACACACACACACACACACACACACCTCATCCTCACATACACACACAACACACCATTACACACACACCCTACTCACCCTCCCAAACACACACACATCCTACTCACCCTCACATACACACACACACACACACACACACACACACACACTCTACTCACCCTCACACACACACACACACACACACACACACACACACACACACCCTACTCACCCTCACATGTACACACACACAGAATCCACCACACTTTACAGTCTTACTGCTCGATGCATAATCTCACATTTACACGGCCGCTGAGGCGTGACCCTCCACAGGCCGACACCCCTCGACTGACAGGCTGCACCTCTTTTACCCACAATGCTGTGGTGGCACATTCGGGAGCAGGCAGCTGTCTGTATGTTAACCTCTCATTTTCAGCCTTCCGTTACAAGCTACCTGAAGACTCCAAACACTTGTAGCACTGAGAATGTTTTTTATATCCCTACACCAGTTTAACTGGACCAACTGCAATATTTGTTCATTTGGACCTTGCCCAGTAAATCCATAATAATTCCATGCATTACTTATTATTTTGGAACAAAACATCATGTGATGGTGAATGTTTGAGAACCTGACTGAACTATTTGTTTGTGTACATATTGTGTATATATTTGTGTCTTTAAATTATCCTGCACATAGTGAGATATTTATGAGCATCAGCGTGAGTTCCTCTTCCTGAAGTGCTAGGGAACATGCACACATTTAAGGAGATTTTATTTTACAACCTTTTTCTATCCGTGTACCAAATTGCATAGTCCACCATTCATCTCTGTACTTACACACAGACACACAACATGCCCACCCACCCACAAGCATACACACACATTTTCTGGTTGTCTCCTCTCCGGGCGCTGGCGTGGAGCTCCTGTTGTCTGACCCCTCGCGTTGGGCTAATCCGGATTAGCTTTACTTAATGATGGCACTTGTGTGGCGTCGAGCTCGCTGGGGTGAACTCCATAAACCACAGCCATTAAAATGCAAATCCACACTTTGGCCCGAAGTACAGGGGCCCGACACAAATATGAGAGAGTCTGCTCACTGTGACCCTTCTTCACACCCCCCTCCTCCTCCATCGTCCTCCCCACACACACACACACACACACACACACAATCATACACACACAATTTCTCCATCCATAAGGAGCAACCACCACCACCTCCCCTTGCCTGATAACTGATGCTTTGATTATCATTCTGCTGCCACATTTCAGATGAAATAAGAATGAAGACCAGAGAATGAAGAAATGAAAACCAAGGGTGGGGAGTGTAGTAGGGTTGAGGCTGGGGGGGGGGGTCATTTCAGGAGAGACTTCCACATTTTTGATGTCGTCAGGAAATGAACAAACGGTTATCAATGTAACGAGGGGATCTCTGTTATCGGGCCGCCAGCTTTTCCACACTGATACTCGTTCCTGCCGTATTCCGCAGGAAATGAATTTCTTCCTGCGGGTGAAACCACCACCCCCCTCCACGTCCTCCACCCAAACCACCACACCCTGCCAGCCTCCTCCAGTGCATCTTTTCTATTCTACAGGAGCTTTAAAACACATGCTTGAGTAAGTACCTGCTTCACGTGGATAAGTCGGCTTATATAACATTCAATAGAGCACGTTCCATCATAACCACACCACTATACGATTATTTTCTTGGGAAAAGGAGGATCAAAACGACATTTGGTTTGTGATATTTGGAGGATGTGTGATTATATGCAGTGTGTGTGTGAGTGTGTGAGTGTGTGTGTGTTTGAGTGTGTGTGTGTGTGTATGTGTGAGTTGGTCGCTTGTTTCTATAACACATTCATAGTCCATGCACTTAACCGAACGCTAGAGTACCTCAGCATGTTTGTCAAAAGCCCTTGGTTGCTGGTGGATCTGAGTAGATTAAACAATGTTCAGTACGTCTACGAAAGCATGGAGCTGCAGCATAACCTGTGGCATGAAACCACAAGAAGAAGAAGAAGAAGAAGAAGACAGCATATCACACTAATCTAAAGAAACATGTCTCATACCACCGAGAAATGTCTGTAACCTCAAGGTTATCCTCAATAAATCCATTTTCTATATCCTGATATCATGTTATGAGGAAGTTAGGAGGCTTCTTTGACACTGGAAAAGCCTTACTGAAGGTGTTGATGAACTTCAGCCTTACTGAAGGTGTTCATGTGTTGACGTAAAGGACGAGGCCACATTCAAACATTTTTTTAATTCTTTCAAGATTCTATAACAATCTAGAGACACTGAAGTCGAAAGCAGATCGTTTGTGTTTTAAAGACGGTGGCCATTGAACTGGCTGAAGAGATGCTCGTATGTTTTTGTTTTGCTTTTTGCCCTGGCTGGTGGCGATAAGCCCATCCCGGGACGCCCATGTCAGGGCAGAAAGATGCATGGAGCGATCGAAGGAGGTATTATTGCTGTGGCGTGGGGACGCTGGCTCTCCTGCACCCGCCTTTCAGAACGCTGCTGCCACCACTCGGGTGGAGCGAAGAGAGATGGGAAAACGATAGGGGATGGATGGGAGATTGATGGAGGGATGGGGAAGCGATAGAGGATGGATGGGAGAGTGATGGAGGGCTGGGGAAACCCCGGCGGGGGGGTTGTCCCGTTGTTCTCTGAGGCAGGAGGTCTAGAGGTCGCGGCAAAGTGGACTTCAAGTTTTGCTTGAGACGCCACTGATTAAGTGAGTGTTGGGGTTTCCTTGAAAGATAAGTGACACCATGTGACTGAGAAGATAAGTGACACCATGTGACTGAGAAGACAACACCGGACTGCAGCCTAACTGCTTATCAAAATTCAGTCCTGAATAATTAGTGTAAACTAATATATCCAGCATGTTCACCAACAGCGTCTTGATGACTACTGAATGTATCACATCTCAACCAATTACATGCTGGTAGAATGCAGTTTTGCGTTATTAAATGTTATGCTATGCTACGTTAAATCCGCATTTGTAGCCCCTCTAGATAATTTGAAGTTATAACAAGAACAACAACCCTAAAATCACTCCGATGACCACTATCAGTAGTTTTTAGCCACTCAGAGTGAATGGGAACTAAAACATTAACATATTGTGACATTTGCAGGCAATACAAAGAAGGGAGCCATGAGTGATGAGGCAGGATGGATTATTACAAACAGTGCTGCAAAACAACGAAGGCAAAGAAGAAAACCAACAGAACTGTTCCCAGGCTTGGTGGGGGTGACGTAGCTCTAGTCTCTAGTGGAGGTTAATGCAAAACGCAGAGGACAGGGGTTTAAATTAGCAGGGATATCAGTGGCTAATACTATGCTGACTGGAAACAGAAAAGATTATTGAGAGATGTGTCGTGACCGTGGAGTGACTGGTGGGTTTGTGGGCGTCGTCCTGACTCCTACAATATGGATTTGCTGTTATGATTATCATAACTTTAGATGCTAATGCAAAGCTTTATTTTTAAGAACTGTATTCATTTTAATGTTGTATCTTTAAATATAATCATTAAAGTGTAATTATTTTTTATTTCACATATATATAACATCTTGACAAATTGTATTCTATTCATTGTTTTAGCTGTTAATGAAATAGTATCAACAGAGAGGCTCAACGGCAAAACACATCATTCAGTTGCTGAAATGCACACCCAACTTTTTGGTAACGTTTCTCCTGAAACCATTTACATGTGATTATCTGTTATTTTTCTTTTAGGGAGGTAAGATCATTAGTTGGCTAGCTATATTGGCAAGATCAGTCTACCAAGAGATGTAATTCTCCCATATCTCTTCAGAACAGAAGTTAAATTGGCCTCAAGTTCAGTGGAGATCAACATTTCACCCCCTTGGCTGATAAATAAGCCACCTATTTGTATTGTGACTAATAATAATATTGATTCAACATTTTGTCTTTACTCAGTACAAATACACAGTAACAAAATGCAGATTTTATAACACCAGTCTTTCACTGCAACAAACGCCAGTTGATAGTAGAATGCCAAGCTTCTGTTGCCAAAAAGACCATGTGGAACAAAACGTAGCAGGTTTGAAACATTTGTGGCCATGTTCAAAAATTCCATTTATTATTGCATAAAGAAAGACCCATAAGACCCAGAGATGCTAATATGTGCTAAACGGCAACTAGGAGAACGTACGATGTCAGAGGTCTGTTAGGGAAAGAGTTAACTCTGCTCTGTCTGGTGTCCAAACAGCGAGAACATGGCAGACCATCGTGGGCCCCCCTCCCACTGGTCAGATCTACTCATCATATGATTGGAAGCACAGATCACAGTCTCAGCTGTAGGCATCGGTTAAACTAAAGCTCCTTGGGAGTTTTCATTTAAACATTTTAAGGTACAGTGTGTATTAACTACAATTTTAATAACAATGATTGTTGTTAATATTATTATTGTTGTTGTTACTATATTTGAATAACTTTAATTACTTAATTCTTCTTTTCTCAATGTCACCAGATGAGAAAGCACTAGTTTATAGAATGGTATAGTGTTTTTATAGTGTTTATAGAATGGTATAGTGTTTTTCAATTTCCTCTATTTTATTAGCAGTGACATTGTTTCTGTTGCTTAGACTATATACTAATCCAGGATCACAATGACAGGAGTCTCAAGTATTTAATTCAGTTGGTTTTGAGTTTAAAACAAGACTTTAGTAATTCAATAAAAAGAGAGAAACTTCGGACAAATTTGGACCAGGATTGAGAAACACTGCTTCATTTGTAAGACTGTAAATTTAAATATGCATCATAATAACAGCAGGAATTGTGATACCACACATGCAAAAAAAAAAAAAAAATCACAATTATCATGAAATACCAGACTGTCAAGAATACTGCCAAAACATGCTGTGGCTAATAGCTCAAAGATAACATTGTTAGAATGTGGATTTTACTCCCATGATTTTACCCTCACAGCTCTCTGTTTTGCTTTTCTGATCTTTTTGTCGCTCCCTCTCTCTGTTTGATACTGTGCTGCATGTGCACTCATCACCTCGATGGCTTTTCGGGGGCTCTGGCATGTTGCACCACGCCTGCCGGGTGCTGGGGGGGGCAACGAGGGGCCTGCCGTTGCCAGGACGACCCGGCGCGTGCGGCCGGAGCCACGCCGTGACCTAATAAAGGCGCGGCGGCGGCGGGCTGGAGGAGGCGCGCGGCGGCCGGACAGATTGGCCGAGCGGCGGTGGGTCGCGGCGGAGGTGAGGGAGGGCGATCAGACCCGAGACTCACCCCCGCCAGGCTCACGTGCGCCCCCTTCTGGAGACGCTGACTTTCCCAGCGGGCTCTCAGCGCTTGGCGCTCGCACCCCTCACGGTCGCTCCGTTCCCCGCCTGCATCTCACGCTGCATCCCGCGTTCTGTGCCATATGAACACTAACAACATACGCATCAGTTAATCAGTTAGGAGAGCATACAGGAGAAGAAGGATATTTGTTCTTTCCTGTTGACAGGGACATTGGAATTCCTTCAGTTCATATTTGTACTGCATTGGAGATGTTTCTAACTCATTTTTAATTTCCCAGACCCTTATTTAAAATAGTTACATGTATCATAAAAATCACTGCTGAAAAAAAATTTAAACATGATCTTTGTCTCTTTTTCAATGCTCTATATATCAAAATACATTAAAAACAATTCTGACAATTTTTTTTTTTTGAATGAAATTCTGACATTCCAGTAAAAAGCCACTGAACCACGTAGCTGGATGTTTATTTTTATTTACCTAATTCAAAGCCACACATCAGTATAAAAGGATTCAGGGGTTTTGTCCTTGGAAGAGACTGATCCAACAGGACAGAGGCGGAAAAACATTAGCCAGCCGCCATCGCTGACTCCAGCCTCCAGGGTGTCTCGCCTCGTCTCTCTTGCGTAGACCACTAGGGCTGCTGGGATATAGCTGCTGCCTCTTGACCCCCACAGCTCAGCTTCCAGCATACAGGAGGGAAGATCTCTGTAGCCACTGGAAACTGAAGGGAAGTTTTTTTTTTTTTTTTTTTTTTTACCATAGATCCCAGTTAGGATGAGTTAGGGTGAGTTAGGATGAGTTAAGGTGAGTTAGGATGAGATAGAGTGAGTTAGGATAAGATAGAGTGAGTTAGGGTGAGATAGAGTGAGTTAGGGTGAGTTAGGATGAGTTCGGGTGAGTTAGGATGAGATAGGGTGAGTTAGGGTGAGTTAGGGTGAGTTAGGATGAGATAGGGTGAGTTCGGGTGAGTTCGGGTGAGTTAGGATGAGATAGGGTGAGTTAGGGTGAGTTAGGATGAGTTCGGGTGAGTTAGGGTGAGTTAGGTTGAGTTAGGATGAGATAGGGTGAGTTAGGATGAGTTAGGATGAGTTAGGGTGAGTTAGGGTGAGTTAGGGTGAGTTCGGGTGAGTTAAGGTGAGTTAAGGTGAGTTAGGATGAGTTAGGGTGAGTTAAGGTGAGTTAGGGTGAGTTTGGGTGAGTTAGGATGAGTTAGGGTGAGTTAGGATGAGTTCGGGTGAGTTAAGGTGAGTTAAGGTGAGTTAGGATGAGTTAGGGTGAGTTCGGGTGAGTTAGGGTGAGTTAGGATGAGATAGAGTGAGTTAGGGTGAGTTAAGGTGAGTTAGGGTGAGTTAGGGTTTCTTTTGTGAGGAGCTTAAATCCAACACAAGGCTAAACATGTTAAACATGTGGTATGTGCTGTTGTGTATTTCACGATATTACATAATGCCAGCATGAGACTTTAAAGAATGATCCAGAACGTACAAAATGAGCAGAATGTATAAAAAAGTAATTTCTAATGCTGCCACTGTGGATAAAAATAGCCAAATGTTTTGGATGAGGTCTGGTAAAGATTCAAACCGCATGGTTGAGATGGGTGCTCTTGCTCTGCAGATAAACATTTGCTTATCAAAGAGCATTTGGTGATGTTTATGAAGATACATGATAGTCATTTTAGTCACTTTGGTTCAATGGTATCAGTCTTTCTCATTTTTATCAATCTTTCTAATTTACCTCAAAAGTCACACCCCTTCATCACTATTAATTATATTCATGCCATGCCCTGACAATTATGTAAGTTATTATGTAAGTAAGTATAATCTGCTATTTATAATGACTAGGATAAAAAAAACCTAAACATATAACAAATAGATGATTAGTTTGGGAATTGGTTTGGCAAATTCTTTGACATTTAGCAGTAAGTTTGCACTTTCTTGAACTGGTAATGGACTTTGGCCTTGTTATGTATTCATAGTGAAAGTAGCGCTATTGTGTGGGATTCCTTTTTATTGAGTCTGATATCGACACTGTCAGAGTTCAGGTGGATTCCATTTTGCATAATGTTCCTCCGCACTAATTAAAGTAATTATGAGACCACAGAGGGTACAGATGACTAACGAGATAAGTCTGCATTATGTCATGGTTTTGCTTTTATCAAAGTACATAATTTCCCCTCTAATTTGAATTAATTGGAATTAATTGTATGCTACACCGGTCTCAATGCAGGCGACTAATCTTTGCCCTCTGAAAAGGAGAAAGATAAAACCAGCCATTTCCTTTATTCCGGTTAAAGTTAATTACATTTCATTTAATTATTTTTTCTGTTCGAAATTCACCTCATCTCTGGCTAAAACTTCGCATCCCATCCGAATTGAAAATAAGAGCCGTGGTAACAGGATGGGTTGAAAGAGTGAAAGAAAGCAATAAACGACCAGTCCTAAAATTATGTGAACCCCCCCCCCCAATCCCACAATTCCCTGAGCCAGAATAAGTGAACTGTCAGCACATACTGGACCAAAAAAAATAATTATTTCAGCTTGATAAACCTTTTCATCTACTTGACTCCTTCTGCAGAAAAGCCAATTAATAATGTCAAACATGTTCTGTCTTGTGGGATGGGCTGCAGGCTAATGAGGGTATTTACCAGCAAAGTGAGCAGAGAGATGAAACTTTCCTCGATCAAGATGAAGGGGCTCCTGTCACCTGTGTGGAACGACCAAACCTCATTGTGTTGACAGATCCCTCACACCTACCCTCACATCAAGGAAGACCATCTACACAAACCATGCTGTGACTGGTGAGCCTGGCACTGTTCACTTAATCACAGTACTGAGCATCATGAAGATCTGGTGGCATGACTGGGACCAGGCAGGTCATCTCTGAGACGAGACAGGAGCTGCTGTTGCGGTGGTAGCTCGGTGTGGGCAGTGGTAGCTCACTGTTTAAGGCTCGAGTAATCAGAAGAGATGCTGGTTCAAGCCCTCTGTTGCCACTGTTGGGCCCCTGACAAAGGTCCTTAATCCCTGAGAAAGACCCTTAATCCTCAAGTTGCTCAAGATGTATCCAGTCACAATGGTAAGTTGCATAGTGTTAGTGCTGTAAATGTAAAGTGAGTTAAGGACTAATTGTGAGTGAGGCTTGACTGCAGGTGTTTTATAGAGTTCAGTGGCAGTGAGACCACACTGCTCGTATGTTTCATGTGCTTTATATCACATGCCTAGGAACTAGTATGACAGGATATCCTAAGTGCTGACTGTCAGTATTAACTGCAAAAAGTGGAAAATGACTGCAGTCGGTTCCTAGCTGAGAATCATTAAATACATGTGGTTTTATGTTAATAAAGTTGAATAGTTTTACATAGTCAAAGATAAAAGTATGAAGCATATAAAAGATTAATACATTAAATATATACAAAAAATCAAATTGATAAAACAAGCAAAAGTATTAGATATTAAGCTGTTAATTAACATACTGTGGACTACTGGTTGTATTTTGAAAAACAAGCTGTTGTTCATTAAGGGATTAAGAGATACAGAACAAACTCCTAAATATTTATAAAATAACTCCTAGATATTTATAAAAATCTCTAATATTATACTCTTTTGGTAGATACCAAGATAAATTACAATGCAAATATGTTTATTTGATGAACCAATTTAGACAGCATGTGTTTGTCTGTTTGTTTTATAGAGGACAGGAACATTTATCTGTTTTCCTCTCAATGAAAGATTCAAAAGGAGAGAGAGACAGAGAGAGAATGAAAATGTCTGGATCTATTTTTGGTTTTACTGTGTGACACTCCACACTTAACATCCCATTTTAGAGCAAAGCGTCTGTGGTGGCGTAGGATGGTGGTGGTGTAGGATGGTCGATCACTACAATATCTTATACCATCTGTCAAATAACATGTTCACACTGGCAAAGAGAGGCACATAATCTAAAGCAGAGATTCCCAATCTAATCTTTGGGGACTTCCAGCCAGTTCCACATTCCTGGTCTTCTCTTGCTTCCAACACACCAAGCCAAATAATCGCGTGTTCCACAGCTTTTGATGACCTGATTTAGGTCTTTTTGATGTTGAGGAAGAACTGAAATGTGAACTGGCTGGGTCTTGAGGACTGGATCTGATCTATAAAGTACAACTCATTCTGTTTGTTACTACTCATTACAGCTTTTTTATTCCTAAAACTCAACTTTGGTCCAAAATGCCAACATGGCTAACAGTGGTTGGATTCAAACAGACATCGATATGGCCTGAAGGCACACAGGACCCAAAATGCTAACAGTGATCGCATAGCTAACAAAACCAATGACACCGCAGGGATTAGTTATCAGCTAAAATGACTTTATTGTTTTGCCATGCCATCTTGATCTTTCACACTAGCAGAGTAATCTGATTGATTCTGGAGAATCTAAACCACCTTTGTGTTTTTCTCAAGTTACAACAAGAAAGAACCAACACTCAGAACTAATCATCGACTCCATTTAGAGTTTCCTCTCTTAACTTGGTCTTTAAAAAATCTTTTTATAGCCATAAAGACACACTACTATGTGGATGATGCATAAACTTTCATCAGAAGGGAGTAAAGTGATAAAATCTTATCATTGACATGGCTGGCAGTGTTTAAAGTGGTATCTTGTGGTATCTGAGGAGTGTTCTTCCACAACAAAGAAAACCTCAGGTATGTCCTCGTCTGGCAGAACAAACAGATCATTACTGCTGAGCAAACTGGCTGTCTGGCCTGGATAGATCCTCCTGCTGTTGAAAGAGACGCCAATGTTGCAATACAGAAACAATGTCACCCCCCTACACACAAACAAATAAGCAAATAAAAAAATCTGGCCTGTGAGATGACAGCGTTCAGCGATGTGTTCGGCGTTAAGCTGATCGCACGCCGTTGAAGCCCCGCCCCTTACTCTCTTCTAACCCTAGCATTCCACTCCACGGCAGTGCAGCGAGAGAGAGGGAGCAACGAAAACCTCAGGAGTGACGCAGTCACCAAGCGCGGTTTCCAAGCCATGCCGACTTCCACATTCTTTCACGATCCGCACATTTGTGCTCTGGGTAAATTTGCTTTATTTATCTCTTCATTTGCATGACTCTGCCCCACCCCGTTCCCCCAAACCCTCATCATACCACAGATGAGGGGGTCGAACCCAGGATCTCTTCGCAGGAACACCGTGGGGCAAAGCCCGATCTGAAGGGCCGCCAGCTGAACCCTAAGCAACCGCAACGCTTCGTTTTTCTTCATTCCCAGCAGTCGTTGCATGTGGCAGTGGTTTAGTGTTTCTCTCAGCTCTCAGTGAACCACATTTGCCAGAAAGTGTAGGCAATATAAGAGGGCACTCCTGGAGGAACTCCAAACAAACAACATGAAAGGAACACGCAGGAACTCCTCTCAGCTTTTTATAACATCTAAATCAGCTGCAGGGCACTTGAGGTGAAGCCAAGACTGTAATCTTCAATCAAATGCAAAGCATCTTCAAAATATCCGTGACATTTTTATCTCATGACATTTTATTTTACAGATTAGGGTGTACTGGACTATTTCAATGTAATAAAGTCCAGAAAAGGATTTGTCAGTGCTTCTAAAAGTAATGGCAAAGTAGTAAAGAAAGTAAACAAACACTAACAGTTTTCTAATGAGGCCCAGGAGACCAAGGGAAATTAAAAAGCAAGTACAGTAAATGGAGAAATCAGTATTTATTTTCAGTATGAAAATACAAAACATAAATTATAATTTACAGATATACTGTATATACATT
>JAOYMR010000013.1:1552683-1563818 GCA_025802075.1 Tenebrosternarchus preto | reverse complement strand
TAATTGGTCACCTTGGTTAAAGACCCCCCCCCCCCCCCCACCACCACCACTTAATGTGAGGAAACGATGTGAAGAATCCCTGATAAAGGATGTGGGTGTTACCCAGAACGAAGGTGGATGTGGGAGGTACGTGGAAAGACCGAAGCACAGATGTTTGTCACTGGAAAGACCTGGGTGTGATCTTTTAGACTGAGTGTGGTTTTCTCCTACACACTGAATAAAAGTCACTGGTTTATAGACTTTCATAGATCAGGTGTTAGTGTTATAAGTATGTCTGGTGAATTTGCAATATTTGAAATGTTTAAAACATCTTAAACAGCATGAATCCATGTACATGTACTGTCATTTACTATCAGTTCTGTAAAAGATTTTATTAATTGTACATAATCAGCAACAACAAAAGGCTGTGCACAACATGTATGCATATTAATTCAGTAATTAGACTGAACAATGAAAATGTCCTTTTCTTAATGTAATCATTCATTTGCACATACCTACACATGCTATAAAACCTTTTGAAGTCACACAAGGTTTATTATTAACCTCTGTGTTGTTTTAATGTCGCACAAATACTACTATGAATAGGTTATTACCATATTGCAATGCATTATGAGGCTTCGAATTTTATTTGAATGTTCAAATGTTTGTAAGCCTGTCATGTAATTGAGTATAATTAGTCATTATGGACAGATAGGGGTCGACCTATCTTTGAGCTGAACTTCTTGTTGCCTGGGTTACATAATTTGAGTGGAGGGTTCCTTGGTAACTCACTATGGGTGTTAATGTCATGTGGGTAATGATCACCTCTGACCTGCTGCCTGAAGCGCATGTTAAACAGGTGAACTGTGCACTTCCCAAGCCTGGTTAGTGGATATGGTTAGGAGAGATAGTTATTGGAAATAGTTATGACATATGGTTATGGGATATGGTTATGTGTTATGTTTAGGGGATGTGGTTAGCGGATATGGTTAGGGGATATGGTTAGGGGATATGGTCAGGGGATATGGTTATGTGTTATGGTTAGGGGATGTGGTTAGCGGATATGGTTAGGGGGTATGGTTAGGGGATATGGTCAGGGGATATGATTAGGGGATATGGTCAGGGGATATGGTCAGGGATATGGTTAGAGGATATGGTTTGGGGATATGGTTAGAGGACATGGTTTGGGGATATGGTTAGGGGATATGGTTAGGGGATATGGTCAGGGATATGGTCAGGGGATATGGTTAGGGGATATGGTTAGAGGATATGGTTAGGGGATATGGTTAGAGGATATGGTTAGGGGATATGGTTAGGGGATATGGTTAGGGGATATGGTCAGGGGATATGGTTAGAGGATATTGTTTGGGGATATGGTTAGGGGATATGGTTAGGGGATATGGTCAGGGGATATGGTTAGAGGATATGGTTAGGGGATATGGTTAGGGGATATGGTTAGGGGATATGGTTAGGGGATATGGTTAGGGGATATGGTTAGGGGATATGGCATTGAGCCTGTGACTCTGCCTATCTGCAGGGGATCACCGGAGCCTGGGTCATTATTAATAACACTCTGCTCATTACCAAACAGCTGCACAGAGTCGTACCAAATAACCCACATTGTAGCATTTGTGCATCGGCGTTGTGTTTTCACAGAATTTGGTGTGAGAAAATCTCTTTCCCTCACCCATAAATGCCCTCCATCCTCACCCTGTTTTGTTTTCACCTTTTCAATTGTTCAAGACAGTTCATAATCAGTTGAGCGTCCCTTTAATCATTTCTGTGTTCTTTCCAAAATATTTGAACACATTGGGTGCTGAAGAACAACTGTTGGCTCCTGAGATCCACAACTTTACAAATAAGCCAAATGTCTTCAGCTCTTCTGGAGATGTGTTTGCCGAGCCTGTGCATGTTCTTAGTATTGTTCTTAG
Source organism: Tenebrosternarchus preto (assembly GCA_025802075.1). Taxonomy (NCBI): domain Eukaryota; kingdom Metazoa; phylum Chordata; class Actinopteri; order Gymnotiformes; family Apteronotidae; genus Tenebrosternarchus; species Tenebrosternarchus preto. The sequence continues at coordinate 1,561,908 of JAOYMR010000013.1, read as the reverse complement.
TATTGTTTTGTTCTTAGTATTGTTCTTAGTATTGTTTTGTTCTTAGTATTGTTTTGTTCTTAGTGTTGTTTTGCTTATTTCCGATGCAAAAGGAGAGAAATAATAGTTCCATAACACGTATGATATTAGTGATGGATAAAAGACGGCGATATTAAACTGATGTGCAATTGTCATGCCATTTTAATGATCTTCATTAATATTTCATGCAAAGTAGTGCTCAACATAATGTAATTAAAATTGACAGGAGACCCTGAGGGGTCTCCACCATTGTTCACTTACTGTTTATTGTTAGCGCCTGCTAGCTTACATATTTCATTAACTTCATGTTTCATATTATAATATCAATATTCATCACAACTGAAATGAGCTCTGGAGTTTCTGCAGTTTGTCTTTTATAATTTTATTACGTTTGGCAACTGCACATCCTCATCTCCACCCCCCCAAGGTTTTCCCAGAATTCCCTAGACTTTTCTGACTTACTTCGTCTTCAATGCTCTTATCATATACAACCTTGACAGGAAACCTTTAAGTGGGCGTGAGTTTGATGACAGAACTGCTTTGTCTTGCATGCGGCGTTATTATTACAAGTGTGCGTGAGTGTAGATGCATGTGTGGCGCGTACGCGCATGTATTCATGCGCGTGCATATGCGTGCATGTATTCATGCGCGTGCATATGCGTGCATGCGTGTGCTTGTGCATAAGGTTCCACGCGTGTTTGCGCGCGTGTGGGTGTGTCCGTGCACATGTGTGCACGCGTGTAGTGATGAGAGTGTAAAGCTGACACAGCTTCATCACCTGCAGATAATCACTGACATGTGAATGCCAGATATGTCACGTTCAGCGGCTCGCCAGCCAGAGAAAGAACAGAGGGTTTCCGCTCCAAAATATGCCGCTACCCCCTCCCCACCAGACACACATTAGCATTATACAGTATTTCTGTTCCAGTGGGTTGAAGCTAGTTTTCAGTTGCTGTTGGGTTCGCACAGTAACCAATGGCTGAAAGGGAAACAAATCGGAAACCTGACTTCAGGAGCAGGACTTTGAGAGTGTTGATTATTTAATTTACTCATATTAGCGCTCCAAAAATGTATTCCACAAAAACAAAATGTAAAGGTCAATAATTTACTATTTTGCATTATAACTAGAATTGAATATTCATCACTGTTGTTTATATTTACATTAGACAACTGAAAGAAGAATCGCGAGGCAGGGCTTGGCTGGGCCTATCGGAGTCGTCTGCACCAGGAAGCGTGTCCCTTTTTAAAATGCTCACTGCTAAATACACACAAAGGCAATCCAGCATTCCAGGGAATGTTTTACCTCGTTGCCTCCAGGACTAAACATGGTGCTTTTGTTTGTTAAACGCAGAAAGAACCTGCTTGAGATGAACTGGGGGCTGGAGCACGTAGCGGGTAATCGGTAGTAGACGTTTTCTTGCGACTGGCTCTGTGACTGGCAATAGACGTGAACCTAAAGCCCTGGACAGTGCGCCTGTGTTTATTTAGCTGCAGGTGGATAATAACCAAGAGCCTCAGAGATAGGGAGACTGGGTGAGTGAGAGAAAGAGAGAGAGGGAGAGAGAAAAAGAGAGACCGACTGAGACAGACAGAGAGAGAGAGAGAGAGAGAGAGAGAGAGAGAGAGAGAGAGAGGGAGAGACGTGTAATTTTCAGTCATCGTACTGCGTGTCACTCACGCATTGATCTTTATTTCAGTCTCTTAAAAAAGTGCGTTTATACTGTTGGATATCAGTTGTAGAAACCGTTCAAAATATCATCATTCAGACACGCAGCCCAATGTTTACATCAAACACCAACCAGTGCTGAAGAGTAATTAACTTGGCACATGCTTTGGAGGGAGGGGGTACCCGCCACTGTGCTCATTAAACGCAGACTGATGTAACTGCGCTCAGAGGTCCCTTTTGAAGAGGGCACGAGAGCAAAGCAGATCTCTCGACCTTCACATAACGGCTCCGCGTTCTTGAAATGAAAAAAAAAAAGAAAAATTAACCCGGTTCTCTTCAATTCCTCCTGACCGAACAACTTGTAATTTACATTTATAAGATATAAACAAGTGTGTGATGCATGCGAGACAGCTCGCGATTCGGATTTGTGTAGCAGCTGTGTGTCAGGGCTTTGTAATAATGCGCTCGCTGGACGGAAACGTGCTTTAAAAATGCCTCTTTAAGCACGGCGCTTCTCTTCTTTCACTGCAAAACCACCGCCGCAATTCTCTTATCAACGTGGTAGAACACACGTTAAAAACTAGTTTATTAAAAAAAAAGAAGTACAGCAAGAATTGTGAAAATTTTCAATGAAATGGTAATGACAGAATAATGATTTCAACAATTCAAGGCTGTATTTAGACAAATCCCTGATGATTCCTTATGATTTTACTTTTTTCTTATATAATGAATGAATGTCTTATATAATGACCTGTACACAACATGACCTACAGCGCAATTATTCAGCATTTAGATTACTTATGATTGGTATAAACTGTGCAGTGGACGAATATTTTTCGATGGTTCAGATGGAATTATTTCCAAAAAATGGAACCCTCAGATCACAGTGCTTTATGTTAAGCTTCGTTCTAACGTCTCTGTGAGCTCAGCTTAAAGCTTGGCGTTTGCGGTAATTGAGTTTCCGTGTTACTGTGCCTTGACATCAATCACTAGAGGTGAACTGACGCCTGCAAGTGAACGTTTTATCTGTCTGTTATGAACACTTCAAAAAGCTTCTTCAACCAGTAAACTACAGAGTGATTTTTTTCTCTGTATAGACCAAGGGACTGTTTTTATGTGTTCTTTCTTGGCAAATCAAAGTGGAAACATTATGAACTTTCAGAGGGAGTTGAGAGAAACTGTCAAAGCTATTGAACCACTTGAAGTGAGTGGCTTTGAACGTTTTGGACTTTGTGGATATCCTGTCAATATGTCACAAACTGTGCATTTCTGGAAAGATTCTGCAGTGGTGGCTGGGTGGGTTCCCGTGCATCAAGAACCATTTGTGTGCAAAATCCAAAGTTCACCTGCATGTGAGTGAAGATGCTGACCCCTGTCCTGAAAATCCTCTTGTGCATGTTGGTTGGGTTCTGAAAAAAGACCTCAAAAGTTCACATATGCTAACTTAAGTCCACATAGTCTATAAAAAAAAAACTCAGACGTTCACGCACTAACTCAAAACATGCTCTCACACAGCAAAGTGGGCAGTATTAAATTAACACCTAAACTGTTTATGTGAGTTCAGCAGGACTTACACAAGCATTGTCATTCATCACTGTTTTTTTTTTCTCCAGACATCCATGCGCAGCAGCTCAACTGCTCCACATGGGAATTCAAAAGAACTCAAAAGAACTTCTCTAGTTGCTCACCATCTCTCACATTTGTGTTTTAGATGTCCTATAAATGAATATCAATATTGTGGAAATTATTTGTAATGTGTCAGTTTTAGGTGTCAATAGGAGACGAAAGGGAAGACACACAAACAACCAATTTATCAATCAACTGTAATTCTACCAACCAGAAAAAAAGTTTCTAAGCAGCTTAGAAACTCTGGAATGCTGGAAACTCGTCTGTAGAATCTACCGAGGAATGATGTTTCAACTTTAAACTTGGCCACAAACTGGGCTTGCTAGCAAATGGTAGTGTCTACAGCCAGGCTCTGACAAAACCTTGGCTAGATGTATATTAGTAACTTTGTATCAAATTACAGTGCACCGTGTCATTTTATGACTGAGAATTTACAGTGACACTGAACAACACACTTCTGTCCATCCTTATTTCACATACTATCATTTGGGTGATTGTAGAGCAAGTATCAACCAATAAAGCATTGTACTGGAGTTATTTACATATAAATAAATACATACATACAGCAGAAGTGACCTCACCCCCTGACCTTCCTCAGCTGTAAGTTGCTCTTTGCTCTGGACTGGGTGGAGCTGGTTCTGTGTATGAGGGCAACATCCACCCTGGTGTTTTGGGGTCGCAGAGTTTGGGGCCACAGGTGCATATGTTGCCTTCTCTAGCGCGTCTCTCTCCCCGACACCTGCTGCACCAAGCCAACTCGCCCCAGGGGTTCGGGCGCATTCCTCCAGCCCTCCACGCCCGAGTTCGTCCGGCTACGCCCGCGCGGGTCCCAGCACGGATTTCCAAGCGCATCCATGAAATGATTTACTCACAGGCTCCAGTTGTTGTGCTTTGCACGTATGTTTTCTCAGCCTGTCATCTCATGACGACGCACACACATACACATATACACACACACACACACCCTCAGACACACGTACATGTACACACACACACACACACACATGCAGCAGGAGAGGCTTAGCATAGCAGTTCTTGGACCACACATCTCGTGGACGGTGTGTGAAAGCACTTCTCCACGCTCTTATGCCGTTTTGGCAGAGGGACTTCAGGCAGTGAGTTAACAAAAAAAGGAAGGTGGTTGCTTTTATTTTGTTAGATATTTATTTGTTTATTTATTTGCTTTTTTATTTACTTTACTTTATCTAACAACTCCATAAAATGTTAGAATTAAGTGATAAAGTTCAGATCAGTCTGTGTTTTCCCACATAGCTTGTAGGGCTATTTTTTATTTATTTTTATTTTTTTTATCTTGTCTGCTTTTTCAAGAATTGAATAATTAAAGATAAATAATTAGAGTAAATGACTTTATCGACACATTATTCAGATCAATATCTGGATTCGTTTTTGTTTCTCAACAAATAACCTGCAAGATTTCAAATGTAATTGCCCTATGCCATTTACATTTAGATAGCATTAACATTTCGTGAATGGTCCTAGTAAATGATACACTAATATCTATGACAACCTGCAAATAAACAAAACAAACAAACACAACAACAATAAAAATAATAACTGAAGATTTTACTCCTTTAAGGAAATGACTGGGGTCCAAGAAACACTCAACTTGGCTTTGGGGAGAACAGGAACAGAACTGGGGAGTGTGTTTGGACCCTCAAACCTGAGGCACTTTTCACATGGTGCGTTCACCTGTGGGAATCTCCACAGGACCAGGCAGGCGTGTTTCCAGGAATACACCAGCAAGGCTTTTGAACTCCTGGAGTCGGAAATCTTACTTCCTAATTATGGAGAACCCTAAGTGTAACGGCGGGGTGTGTTGGCGTGGGGTTCATTCAAGGCTTTTGGGCTTTGAATGCTTTTCATAATCGGTGTGACTGCATGCCTGCGTCATGCACAGCATAGAAGTGTCGCTAAAGGACGGCGCATGACACCATTGTTTTAGTGATTGTGAACTCTGAGGTTAAAAGGTTACTTTGATATCCAGCAAAACCTAATAGTAACAAGCCAGTAAGTAGTATTCTTACATAATAAGTAGTATTCTTACATCTTATTATATAACAATAATTGCTTATACTACTACTACCTATAATAATAATAATAATAATAATATAAACAAAATGAGTGCTAATACAATAAAAAATTAATACAATGTGTTTTATTGTAAATTGTTAATAAAACGCATGTATTATTATTTTTTGTTGTTGTTATGTTTTTTGTTGTGGTTTGTTAGAAATTGCACAACTCTGGAACAACATAAGTTACTTTCTGTCTAAAGATTTGAATTCAGCCTGGTTTTAATGTAGCTGGGCGTTTTGGTGTTTCTTTACCAGCCTCGTATTACCTGAGAACGGAACACAATCCAGGCTTCAACATTTGCTCACTGGCCTACGTTTACTCAAAGCGTCGTACCGTTATAATGTGAGAACTGAGAAAATCAGTAATGTCCAGTGTGATACGATATAGACTTTGTGGCGATGTTTTTTTTTTTTTTTGAAAACTCGACCTAGACACCTAGGCAGAGTATAAGTATATACTACAGGAAAAATACCCTACACATCTGAAAAGAACAACGTGCTGTTCGTTGTGCCGTATAATATTTTCATTTAATGCAGGTTCCTAAGTCACTGCAGTAGTTATTTTTACACACACACACACACACACACACACACACACACACACACACACACACACACACACACACACACACACACAAGACTGTTCGATAGGCTTCGGTATGTAGAGTTTCCGTGGTTTTATGACGTGTTTATCCGTTTGCCTCTATATTCCTTCTTTGCTGCTTATTCCGCTCTCAGGACTGCTCTACCTTCGCTCGTGCGCTCACATACCGCGTTTGACTGCTGCCTCTTGACCCTTACCGGCACCCTGCGCCATATTGAAGCTTATATTTCCTCGGGTGAAAGCCAATGCCGAAGACCACCCCTCCCGCCCAACACTCCATCAGGCGCTGGTACATATTAATGTTATTTTCGGGTCATTTAACTTCGCTGGGCAGGCGGAATGGGGGCTTTCGCAAAACAGTAAATCATAAAACTGCGGAACGGACTAGTGCAGTAACATATTGTCTGAGGGATTTTCGGGAGGATCGGTCGAAGGCCCTGCGGGCCAAGAAGACATTAAAGCCTACACAGTGCTTGTAGGCCTGTTCGCCTGTGCTTCGAGAAGTACGTGGTATCACGCGCGCGGGTGCAAATTGAATACTGTAGCAGTGCAGAATATTATTATTCTGAGCTTGATCTGTTACATTATCCGCGAGGTTATATGAACACGCGCTCGCGCACTCACAGAGCGACAGATAGAGAGGGAGACATAGAGACTACAAACAAACGCTTCTGAAATCTACCTTTTCGTGTTATTTTATCTGCGGAGAAGATCCCTATTATTGTGGAATACCAAAGTGCTTTTGTTAAAGAAATAGTAACAACTGAACGGTCACGAAAAGTAGTGATCATAGTAATGATTTCAAATGTCCATCAAATGAATGGGGAAACGTTAGATTTCATAAAAGTGTCAAATGTAAGTTTAAATAACTTTCTACACGCTTACTTTCATCATTATTATGCTTATTATTATGCTTATTATTATTATTATTATTATTATTATTATTATTATTATTATTATTATTATTATTGTCATTGTTGTGCGCAAATTATTTGCATAATGTTTTATTTGGGTTAAAAGTCGTTAATTGCATAATTCTACATTTTTTGAGCAAAAACAACATTGGTGATTCTAATTCATTTGTTCTATGTGTCACGTTTGTGACTTTCTGTATTTGACAAACGTTCTCTCGAATAATAAGAAACAATTTTATAATTAATTTGTGTTTCAAGAATTAGACATGACAACAAAAATACTCCCAATATATGGACAAAAATAAAGCGGGTTGTTTGAACCTTTACAGTCATGCAGTTTAAACTGTTGTTGTTCAGCCAAATGTTTCGTCTGTAGATCAGTCCTAAAAGTTTTAGCTTAAACGGCAATGAAAAGGGCACGATGAGATCAATTTAACATGTATTACCAACACAAACAATCGCCTGCGCAAGCTTTTCCTTGGCGTGCGTCCTTGCAGTGTTGTTTGGAAAAGCATTTCTATGATTATGGCTCTTGTGGTGGGACACTCGTTCATCCTCCCTCGAGGGAGATGACATCACGGCTCCTCCCGGAGCAGCTGTGACAGCCGTGTGCTAATTGAATATGACGAACCGTTCCCCTGCTCACCTCTCGTCACCTCGGGACTGCGCATCCAGCGATGAGAGACCGAGGGGGAAGATTTTCACAATTTCCCTTGGCTTTTGAAGTGCATGGCCGGCGGTGAAAGCATAGCCGCTAATGCTAGCGAGAGTCGCGGAAGGCTCTGACTAGGCTATTTGTCTGCGTACGCTCGAGACGGTAAAGTAATACCACATGTGAGAAGCACGCGGAGAAAGGAGCTTCTTGACCACCCATCGCATATGATGATACCAGGTGTCCTAAGAGTCTTTGTTCTCTCTGCGAGTATACCTTCATTATATGAAAAAGCGCCCTGACAGAGACGGGCCCTGAAAAATCTGCGCAGCAGATGTCACTGAGAGCAGCGTGAACATCCACCGTTGTCCCACGATACGGGCTCCTCCTGTTTGCAATTATAATTCTTGTCAACTCCCCTTCTTTTTAAAAACCCGGGGTATGTCTGTGTGGAATAATAAATGCCTGCAGTTTTTACATTGCAGGTTATTAGCCCCCGGTCAGTGTCAGAAAGGGAGTTGCACCAACTCTTGATAAATGTTGAGTAGATGTTCTTTATTCTATTCAAGGTGTACATCGACCATTTACTCCGTTTCTTGCTGGCACGGTTACTCGGTGTTGTCATATCTAATATATTTGGTGTCTAATGGAATGTCCTTTTCAGGTTGCAACAAATAAATGAAACGAAACTGAATGAATGAATGGATGGATGAATGAATGAATGAATGATTCCCTGTTTTAAGTCTGAATGAATGAATGAATGAATGATTCCCTGTTTTAAGTCTGAATGAATGAATGAATGATTCCCTGTTTTAGGTCTGAATGAATGAATGATTCCCTGTTTTAAGTCTGAGTGAATGATTCCCTGTTTTAAGTGGGCATCTGAATTCCCATCGCGCCTTTCACTGAAGTTATAAGTAGTTTACTTCATATATTACAGATGTTTGACTTTTTGAAATATCAGATGGTCTCTCCATTTGTTTTCTTCGGCCTAAAGGCGCAAATACTGTGGATTGTTAGAACAAATATGCCTTTAGACGGTTCGAGGTCGCCTCGAACATGGTACGAGTTGCCAGTTAGGCTTTCTGTCACATACTTGTGGCGGGCAACGCTGCAATTTTGCGTCGCATCTTCATTATTAAAGGCAAAGCACAACCAAAAGTATCCACGGGCCCCCACCAAGCAGTCTGCAAGAAACGCTCTGAAGATGAACGTCAGATCATTTGTTAGATTGTGTTTAAAGAAAATCGAAAAATCTTGAAAATTATTGATGCTGTAATTACAGTATCTTATAGGTAGGAATATTTTTTAATCAAAACAAGTTTCTCCAGAAAAAGTAAAGAAGGCACTGTTTACGTTATTTGTGTTTACGCTCGAAACAGCTGGATGTCGCGCGGAGCTGACCGCTGAAACACAACACTTATGGATGAAATAACTTCGTATTTCGGTCTAATGGGTAGTATATTATGGAACACCGCGTGAGGTAACTGATAATTTCCGTCAGTCAAAGATCCACTGAAAAATATTAACTACTATCTATCTATCTATCTATCTATCTATCTATCTATCTATCTATCTATCTATCTATCTATCTATGTATATTTCTCTCTCTCTCTCTCTCTCTCTCTCTCTCTCTCTCTCTCTCTCTA
>JAOYMR010000013.1:1516491-1529885 GCA_025802075.1 Tenebrosternarchus preto | reverse complement strand
AAGGATTGACGAGGCTCTCCTGCTACCTGCCCCGGACCAACCACCTCCTACTCATCCAGATGCAGATGGAGGATTAAACAACTGGATGGAGGCCCTCATCAGCGCCCCCTGGTACCCCCCCATCCTGTTGTGGCACAGGCCTGGACTTTATATTATAGTTTATAATTTATTACTCTGTGTTTTTTATATATTTATTTTGTTGTCATGGTGACCAGTGTCAGCCAGAAGAGGATGGGCTCCCCCCTTGAGTCTTGGTTCCTCCCAAGGTTTTTCCTTGCCACTGTCACCCTTGGTTTGTTCACTGGGGGCTTGGACTTGGGACACTTGTAAAGCTGCTTTGAGACAACATCTGTTGTAAAAGATGCAATATACTGTAAATAACATTTGATTTGATTTGATTTGATTTGATTTGATTTGATTTGATTTGCCCACAAACTTTGGCGTCTGTGGTCACACTGAACAGTTCCACTGCCAGTGTATTCACCTCTGTCTCTTTGTTAGACTTCTCCAGTTTTTGCCAGTGGTTCTGCAGTTCATGGGGCATACAGTGTTTACACCGATACCTAACATCTTTCACACGCGGTCAGCACAACGGCGTTGGGGTAGGTGTTCGTCAGAGTCAGAGTGTCCAGGCTTAAATATCTCTTCGTGGGCGCCAGTGGAAGGCTTGTCACCCTGCACGTCCAACATCCCAACAAGATGGTGAGAACAGCATGAGGTACATTGCCGTCTGCGCTTCAGGCTCCTGTAATTGGCTCCAGAGGCCACGGCTGCTTCAGCAGCTTCCGATGACTTCCAAGTCTGCAAATAGGACACGCCGGCAGAACCGGAAAAGCACTGTATTATTTTGAAAACTCTTAAAGCTTGAGCCTTTGGCTGTTCTTAGGAAATGTTTCATAGCTGAGACACTTGCTATGAGACACCAGTAAGTGAAATGGGGATGAGTCCTAGAAGGCTGGTATGTTACGTGTTGGAGATCAGTTGAGCCACAAGACTTTTTCATGACTTTAAGTTGTGGCATGTTGGTCGACCGTAGTGTTTGCTTTGTGTTGTTTTTTTTTTGTTTGTTTGTTTTGAATGTTCATTCTACACTGATAGCACAGAAAGGAGGCTCCTGCACCTGCACTGTTGGTGTTTAAAAAAGTACTTAACAATATGATGTCATTATGTTGAGAAGATTAAAGTCCCTCACTTCTTAAATTCCAAGAATATGATCAGAGGCATTTCCTGGTACAAAGAAGTTAAACATAAAAGTACGAAAGTATAAAGTATCTGTGCAGGTACAGAAGTATGTGTGAAATGTGAAAAGTACCAGAGGTAGGGGAAAAAACCCTAAAGAGAGGAATGAAGCTCCCACCACTTGCTCCCACCAGGTTCTTTGCTGTGTTTAAGAAGCCCTTGACTGATCTGTACCCACTGTTAAGGCTCTCCAGTCATTCACGTACATCTTGTTTAAATGCACTGTACTGTGTAATGTTGTTAAAGATGTATAGGTGATCAAAATTGCAATATAAAACACAACACTTCCAGACAGGTACATTGTCACGAAAACACTTGAGGTTCCGAAAACCGCTCTGACTGTAAATATTGAGGCAGCTTATGTAACTCACAAGTACATGCAGACTAGAGACTAGAACATTAAAACACCATCATCACAAGAGAGAATAACGTCAGTAGCACATTGCAGGTAGTACTATTGTAGTGTAGGTGGTAATCATTAGCATCCAGCTTGGAGAAGGCAAAACACTTGTATTCTCAGCCCCATCCAGTCTGCCCACTGCATCTTGTATTATGAAACCATTATAAAACAAATGCAAGTGCCATGTGACATGTTTTTATTTTTACCTGAGATCCTCCAGAGGGCGCTGGTTAACAAACCACAGCACCTGTTCTGTTGCTTTTATACATATTGTGCATGTGGTATTAGATTCTCGCCAGTGAGCCGGTGCTTCATGATCAACTGTGCAGGTGTTGGTCTGTGAGATCGAGCCTCACTGCTATGTAATATACCCGTGTTCTCTCACAGAGATACAGGTGATAAAATCACAATGGTCACTGTGATTTTATGGACCACAAATGGTCATAGTGATTTAAGACTGTAAAATTGTCTTACTACCAGCTGTGAGACCCTGTGTTTCCTATGATGGTGGTTTCCTATGTAGGTGGTTATTTTTGATTGGTCAATAGTGGCAAACCTGACTGGCCAGTAGGTGGTTATTTTTGATTGGTCAATAGTGGCAAACCTAGTTCTTGGTCAGTATACGACGGACAGGAGTCTGATGCTGGGGGGAGAGAGTTTGAGAAGAGAGCTGGAGGACTCTCTCTTTTCTCTCTGTCTTTCTATCAGATAATATTCTTTATGCTGCATGTGTTATTCATAACGTTTATTGCCTCATTGCAGCATGTAGCCAATTGACTTGTTTTATTCAAATAAACCCTGCTACCTTAAATTTGCATAAAGCTCTTCAGATAGTGTTATATAATGTAAATGCTTAGGCAATCACTAACTAGAGTGATATATTTTAAGAGATTGCTGATACCAATTCCCTGCAGAGTATCCAATCTGCTGCACACGTTTCCTGTAGGTTAAACCATAAATTAGGCTAGTGGAACAGGAAGTCTCCGATGGCTGATTTAGCATTAAGGCACTTCATAAAGTTGGTTGCACATATTCTTGAGACTTACACTGGGATACACAATAGAATTTGCTCTCTTTAGCACATTTGTAATTCATTTGTAACTGATTTGGATTCAGAAAATGTGATTTACACACATTAAACCTTCAGCTGCTCCTATTTCCATTGTTAGTATGATCTAGGCTGAATGGAATGGCTTTATACACACACACACAGGTGTACAGTACAACAAAAAGCTTTATACACACACACAGACACATACACGTGTATGGTACAACGAAAAGCTTTATACAGACACACACGTGTACGGTACAACGAAAAGCTTTATACAGACACACACGTGTACGGTACAACGAAAAGCTTTATACAGACACACGTGTACGGTACAACGAAAAGCTTTATATACACACACACGTGTACGGTACACTGAAAAGCTTTATACACACACACACACACACACACGTGTACGGTACAATGAAAAGCTTTATACACACACACACACACGTGTACGGAACACTGAAAAGCTTTATACACACACACACGTGTACGGTACAATGAAAAGCTTTATATACACACACACGTGTACAGTACACTGAAAAGCTTTATACACACACACACACACACACACACACGTGTACGGTACAATGAAAAGCTTTATACACACACACACATGTGTACGGAACACTGAAAAGCTTTATATACACACACACACACACACACACACGTGTACGGTACAATGAAAAGCTTCATACACACACACACATGTGTACGGTACAATGAAAAGCTTTATACACACACACGTGTACGGTACAATGAAAAGCTTTATACACACACACGTGTACGGTACAATGAAAAGCTTTATACACACGTGCATGGTACAGTGGACAGCTTTCTTCACATACCCCAGCCTTTTGGGAGTTGGGGTCAGACATTGCACATCATCACTGGAACTGAGAGAGTTAAGGGCCTTGCTGAAGGGCAGAACAGGTAATCAAACCTGCAACCTTCTGATTGTGAGACCAAAGCCCTAGTCACTAGGCTGAAAGTGCCTAGCAGCAGGGTAGGGGAAGTAAATATGATTACAGAATCCTCTACAACCCTAACCCTAACCCTAACCCTAACACTAACCCTAACCCTAACCCTAACCCTAACACTAACCCTAACCCTAACCCTAACCCTAACACTAACCCTAACCCTAACACTAACCCTAACCCTAACCCTAGGTTTTGTTGGCTTTGTAAATCTGTGCCACATGAATAAATGAGAAGCTTTGCCACATTTAATACATTTCAATGTGACGGGTACATTTTCTTTTATTTGAGTCTTTTCTTTTTCTTTTTATTGTTTATCCCAAATTTTTCTTATCTACACGGTTTTTGATTTAGGGACCGCATTTGCAATCAGGTAAAGAAAATCTGCTTTGTTACGAATACACCAGCAGATGTCACTATTATTCTATTTTTGGCTTCTACAGTTCCGCCATATCATATCATATTATATCATATTATATCATGAACACCGTGCAAAGCTTCACCTTATGTGTCATTACTAATGAAAAACACTCCCCAACACACACACACACACACACACACACACACACACACACACACACACAGATAAAATGTAATAATTTAATATTATTAAATTAATCTTCAAAGTTTGATATTTTGTCAAACAGGCATCAACTGATATATTCAATGATGAACATATTCTGCTTTATTTTATATATACATATATAATTGTTTATTAGATTTTATATATATACTGTATTTGCGTAGAATATCTTCCAAAAATCCTGTACAAATGGCCAAATGCATTGAAAGTCTCCTGAAGTCATGAACAATCTCCCTTCCTTAAAGTAAAAATCTATCATTGACTTTAATCGGGACATTTTAGTTCTCCATTTGAGAGGGATGTGAGGGTTTTGATCTTCTTTCTGGACTCTCTTTGGTCTCAAATAATAAATTCTTCAACCCCAAAGACACACACACATGCATACACAGACGCGGACGTCTGCACACACACACACACACACACACACACACACACACGCACACACACACACACACACACATATGCATGCATACACAGACGCGGAGGTCTGCACACACACACACACACACACACACACGCGCATGCACACGCAAACAAACACACACGCATGCAAACACACACACATATGCATGCACACACACATGCACACACACGTGCGTGTGCACACACACACGTGCATGCATACACACATGCACACACACGTGCGTGTGCACACACACATGTGCATGCATACACATACACATGCACGCACACATACACACACACACATATACACACACACACACACATATACACACACATATACACACACACATACACACGCACATACACACGCACAGCCAGCACCCTTTACAGCCATGGATGGAAACCAGCTTACCAGAGGATGGCAGTAGATACAAAGCATTAACTTTTGCCCTCATTGATCTTGGCAGAGCTCATTCAACATCGCTCTGCACTCAACCCGTAAAACCTCAACCGTGAAAATAAAACTAAAAAACAGCATGACATTCCAGGGGCATTTCAGAGCCGCTTCTTCACAGTCACGTGAAATATGCAGACAACTTTACAGAATGGGGGGAAGGTTTGATAAAATCTCTGTATAGTCAGGTTCTTCCTGCAGTACACAGTGGAGCTCAACACCAGAGTCAATGAACCACTCTATCCTCACAGAGCTTATCAGTGACAGGACAGATAGAGCCGGAGAGCGGAGATAACATCAGAGAGAGGAGGGCCCATTAACACATCCCGACAGAAGGATAGAATGAAAGGGACAACTGAGAGAGAGTGCGTGGGAGTGAGGGAGAGAGAGAGAGAGCGAGAGTGAGGGGGAGAGAGAGAGAAAGTGAGTGTGAGAGAGTGTGATAGTGAGAGTCTTTGTTATGCTTTAAAATTAGCATCACGCTTTATTATTTACCATATAGGTTGTCATATTACAAAACAAACAAACTAACTAACAAACAAAAAACTGGTTAAAATTAGATTTTAAATCAAAGATGTTGTAGCAAAGATCCCAAGACTTCTTTTAAATATTTCACTTTTGGTTCAAACATGCCATCTCACGTGTTACTAGGCTGACATAGTCAGTCTCCATTACATACACTCCATGTACCAGTGGTCCCAGGAGCCTCAGTGTTGACCATGGCCACAAGTCGGCAGTGACGGATGGTGACGGTGATGTGACCCTTCCTTACTTCTACCATCTGAGCCAAAGTGGCCTACATCTGTTGGGCATGTTACCTCCAACCGTACGCTTTTACAAGGCCATGCAATGTTAAACGTGCACCGCACTACTGTTCACACTCGCTTTTCTTGCTCCCAGAAGGCACGTTCAGGCCAGCTCGAAGCCGCACACTTTTGGACCAACGCGTTGCAAGCTCTTGCATCACTTGGTGGGGCAGTTTCGAGACATCCTGCAATGGGATGAGTGGATGATCTGTCACCCAGAGACATGAGTTCCATGTCTCCAGGACCGTCAGATGTCGTAACGTTCAGTTCAGTTTTGCAAAGAACGGCAGCAAGTTCAAACCTATAAAAGTCAAGTTTATATATACATCTACTCTGAAGTGGGTATTTGGATGAAACGTAATATATTGAAACAGTGACCTTTAGCTGGGCCACCCTTGGTGGACAAGTCCCTCTTGGTCCTACCAAGGGTTCTTCCTCAGGTCTGTCAAGGGATCTTTTTCGTTGCAACTGTCATTTCTAGTTTGGACAATAGAGATCTGGACCCCCACATTTGTAAAGCTGCTTTATGATAACGATAATGTGTGTTGTGATAACGTGTGTTATGATAACTTGTGTTATGATAATGTGTTATGATAATGTGTGTTGTGATAATGTGTGTTATGATAATGTGTGTTGTGATAACGTGTGTTATGATAACGTGTGTTGTGATAACGTGTGTTATGATAATGTGTGTTGTGATAACGTGTGTTATGATATCGTGTCTTATGATAATGTGTGTTGTGATAACTTGTGTTGTAATAACGTGTGTTATGATAATGTGTGTTGTGATAACGTGTGTTATGATAACGTGTTATGATAATGTGTGTTGTAATAACGTGTGTTATTACAACACACATGATAACGTGTTATGATAACGTGTTGTGATAACGTGTATGATAACATGTATGATGCCGTGTATGATAACACGTGTTGTGATAACATGTGATACTTGTGTTGTGATAACGTAACACAAGGTAAGTTGCTTGCAATTTTTCGTCATGCGTGACAGTGGGATAAACCAATTAAAAAGATTGTCCGTATGTAATGTGCCCTTTTCAATCAATCCATCTTTGCTATGGGCAGTCATGGTCTGGTGTGTTCAACTGCACAGATGGGTAAATGCGGAGGACAAATTTCGACTGGGGTGAAAATCACAATTGACAAAATGTGGCAACTTATTCACGTGTGTTATGGTAACGTGTTGTGATAATGTGGTGTGATAACGTGTGATATGATAACATGTGCTGTGATAGTGTTATGATGATGTGTGTTGTGATAACGTGTGTTATGATATCGTGTCTTATGATAATGTGTGTTGTGATAACTTGTGTTATGATAACGTGTTATGATAATGTGTGTTGTGATAACGTGTGTTGTGATAATGTGTTGTGATAACGTGTGTTGTGAAAAGCTCTGTGTAAATAAATTTGACTTGACGTTGGAAGGATTTAGGTTATTACCATGTAAGTTCCATTACGCAAACCAAGGAAAATGGGCAGGTGAGAAGTATGAATGTTATGTTTGGATAATTCAGGCATCGCTGATGAACAGTTTTTCTATTTCCCTGCATTTGCTTCTGTATCTCTTTTCTTTATCCTGCTAATCTCTCCTGGATTTCTGGGTTCCATATTTGTTTCTAACATTCAGTTTCTTTTTCCTGAGATGGAAGAACTATGCATTTGATTTTAGATCATGTGCTTATATCTACAAGCAAAAAAATAAATAAATACCAAACAATCCCTTTACGGCCCCTCCCACATGCTTGACAATGATTATAGCAGCTTAATAGCTCTGCGGCGGCCATCCCACCCACCTCTGTTTCCATAGCAACTGACAGCGAGAGCTCCGAGCCGCGGTGAGATCCGGACTGACGCCGGTGCCACCCGGAAGCCCTTCTGCTTCTGTCGTCAGGCTCTCTGGGTGGAGGGTGACTCTCTGGGCAGAGGGTGACTCTCTGGGTGGAGGGTGTTTCTCTGGACGGAGGGTGACTCTCTGGGCGGAGGGTGACTCTCTGAGCGGAGGGTGATTCTCCGTCCGGTGCGATGGTGGAGGACGGCGGAGGTTTCCACAGGAGCTACTGTGAGAACATCTCCCATCTGGTTTGCAGTGATGTGATACACATTTACTGAACTTAGCAACTGCTTCTTAAAGCAGTAGGAAGGTAGAATTCAGTTTGGTTAATCCAGAATCAAAGCCCACAACCGCGAGGTAAAGTCTCTTCAAAAGTCACCACTGCTTTTTTTTTTTTTTATAGAGCTTACTGTTGTGAACCTGGTCTCACCCAGACACACACACACAGTAGGCACTCTCAGGTGCAAACGCCTAATAAAAACCCACTGAATACAGTCTGCTGCCAAATTCCTCACAGGACATTATTGACTGGAGAAGAGAATGAAAGGAAGTTTGTCTGCTCTCTCACAAGATCCAGGCGTGACCTGCAGTGACGCCTTCATCTCCTCTAAAAATAAATAGAGGATTCTGCTGTTTATTGACGTTTGTCAGCCGCCGCATGCATTTGTCCGCTGAACAGGGGCTCACTGGGCCGTGTTTACATGGACGTGTGTAGCGAGTTTCGAGCTGTGAGGGGAAGTTCTTTTGTAAGACGTGTTTGTCTTCTAGATTATGTTTCCTTGGGCGAGGACTGCTCTTCAAATGGAACCGCATTTTGTCAGACGCCAAAATATATCCGCTGACAGACAGAGAATTCAGCTTCATTTTCCTTCACGTAATCGCAGATGTTACCTGCACCACGTAAGGGGGTAAGAAATCGCAGGGTTAGATTTACTGTATTTGGATGTTCTGATCTGTTTCTGTCCACGTTTTTTAATTATTACTTCTCCTTTCTATGTTCATGTTCTTGTGTGTCGTGACACCTTTAGGATTTCCCAAGCCCGTGACCGCAGTCTCAGCTGTTGTCATTTTGAAACAGGTTGCCTACTGTTTACTGTCTGTTCCAGTGAAGTCAGAAGCCCTTTACATGTATCCTCTCTGTACCTTGACTGGATTCTGCTGTTTAGCAATGTTTCTGCCCCAGTCGTTGAGACCTACCAGCTGGTCTGGGTGTTCGAACTTATCATCCAGTACACCTGTACCAGATATTCAGCCTTTTAATACACGCAGCCAGAACGTGGGAAAATGTGAAAAGCGCACACCCTTTCCGAAGCAGCATGCGCGCACACGCACGTGACCGAGAGAGAGTGCGTGTCCGATCTACGCCCGCATGTCTTCATTTCAGGAGCAGAGGCGTCAGCTCCCGGGAAATTCCAACGGCTCTTACCTCGCCTCCGGATGTCTGCCTCATGGCATTTTGCGTACCTCCATTAACTGCCTTTATTTGTATGCTGGTGGACATGCACCTGGGATGGGAGAGGGAAGGAGGGAGTGGAGGAGGAGGTGTGATGTGTGCAGGGGGAGTAGGGAGTGTGAGGAGGAGCCCTTGGTGGTTCTGGGTGATGTAAAGATAGCCAGAACCTCCCCTCTGCTAACATTAGCATTGCTCTTGTTCTGAGGGGGAGAGCGAGCAACTGCTGGATGTGTTTGGACAGAAACGGCTTTATTGCTGTTTCTGGTAATCAAGTTTCGAAATTGATGTTGATAATTTAGAAGAGAGAGAAGGAAAAAAAAGCCCCAAAAAGTATTGGAAAACGTTCAATGACAGTAAATAAATGAAATAAACAGCCAGATGGAGACTTGAATAATAACTGAATTGTTTAATGATGTTTGACATAGTAGGAAATTACTCAGTTACTTTTGTGTTGATATAATGATAAGAAATGTTCGGTGTGTGTGTGTGTGTGTGTGTGTGTGTGTGTGTGTTTGTGTTTGTGTTTTGTAGATTTCAGTGAAGTGTAAATGATGCTTGTATTTTTGTGTTTCTAAACTACAGAACCCGACAGCTGGGACTTATACAACACCCAGGCTCCCTCGTTTCAAGCTCTCTCGCCCTCCCAGGCTCCCTCTCTCTCTCCCTCGTGCACTGTTTCAAGCTCTCTCGCCCTCCCAGGCTCCCTCTCTCTCTCTTTCATGTAATGCTCTGACTTCCTTCAAGCTACAAATCAGCTTTGAGGACTGTGGCATATAGAGCTGATACCCCTTCACATCCTATTTGGCAGTCATGAACATGAATAAACATATGAAAAGAACTAACATTTGATTTTAGCAGCAATAGTGTAAATTCACATATTCATTAGAGTTTCTAAATCCTCTTCTATACAAGGGCTCATGATAGGAAAAGTTTGTCATCATCTCCAGTATTACTGAATTAGTTCAATTCAGGTCCATAAGCAAAATACTGCAAGTTTTTTTAAAAAATGGATTGGTTGACATTTACCCTGTTTACCCTATGTTTACCCTGTGTTTACTCTGTGTTTACTCTGTTTACCCTGTGTTTACTCTGTTTACACTATGTTTACCCTGTGTTTACTCTGTGTTTACTCTGTTTACACTATGTTTACCCTGTGTTTACTCTGTTTACCCTGTGTTTACTGTTTACCCTGTGTTTACTCTGTTTACACTATGTTTACCCTGTATTTACCCTGTTTATTGTTTACACTATGTTTACCCTGTATTTACCCTGTGTTTATTGTTTACACTATGTTTACCCTGTATTTACCCTGTGTTTACCCTATATTTTTCCTTTTTTCCATATTCCCATCCTTTGAATGGCACAGCAGGTTTTCCTCATTGGCCCTTGCTTGCACTCCCAATCCCCAACATTTCCATTTTGATAACAATGATGTAGGAAACAAACAGTGACTGGGCTCAGCTGCTGCAGCTTCGAGTGGCAACGGCTGCCGCCACCAGTATCAATGGGGAACAGGGACCTCCACCCCCCCTCCACCCACCCCCCTGCCCCGACTGCGTTGACCCAGATAACAGCTTTGAACCCTGTGGAAGAGCGGAGAGGCGAGACTGCTGCTCCAGGATGGCTTCCTAGAGACTACTGAGGAGACCAGGGACAGGGACCAAAAACAGCGAGGGGAGGTCCATGTGCATTTTGGGGATGTCTGCACATTTATTATAACACAGGTGAACATAAGCGCCTGCCTGTATGAATTATTGAGTATGTATGTATCTGTATTCGGTAGGTAAGGTCAGCTTGAATGCATGAATTATTGAACGAGTGCTCGTATCTTTGGTAGTTAGGGAATCTTGGGTGCTGCGTGAAAGATGACTGTGGTTAGTGTAACATGCTTTGTTGAATTCACAGGTGCGTACCGTGAGGTGTTCACCAAGGGCGTATGTCTGGTCCTATTTCAGTTGATTCCATCCAACCTGTGCTTTAGGGATTTTCCCCAGAGGATGCAGACAGAAGTAATTATGACTTCACATGTATATAGGTAACTTTGCCAGTTCAACTTGCTCATGTACCATTGATGCAGCATAGAACCTGCATTGTGCCACACACTCCAGACAGAGCTATCTTATTCAGGTAGGGAAAGCATTAAAATAAATTACATTTTCTATGCTTTGCATAATCTGTTAAACTAATGCAGGCACAATATTTAAGCTGTAAGAAAACTGTGATACATAAGAAACTGTGTCCAGGCATGTCCAGCTGGAATTTTAATGAAAGCAGAAAGGAAGTAACTAAGACCTCGCTACAGCCAGGCTCTAGAGCACCCAGCTCCATGAGACCTCACTACAGCTAGGCTCTAGAGCATCCAGTTCCATAAGACTTCGCTACAGCCAGGCTCTTGAGCATCCAGTTCTATGAGACCTCGCTACAGCCAGGATCTAGAGCACCCAGCTCCATAAGACCTTGCTACAGCCAGGCTCTAGAGCATCCAGCTCCGTAAGACCTTGCTACAGCCAGACTCTAGAGCATCCAGCTCCATGATACCTCACTATAGCCAGGTTCTAGAGCAACCAGCTCCATAAGACCTCGCTACAGCAAGGCTCTAGAGCAACCTGCTCTAAGGAAGCACTTAAAAAACAACCCAAAGCAGGAGTGGAGGCTGACAGCTTGGCCCCTCTGGCTGATTTCCGGGTTCTCCACTGTCAACCCATCTATCAAAGCAGAGGGTTGAGGTTGAACAAGGAATTTTGTGTCACATATTTATAATGAGGTGAAGAGGTGCACAACATCCTCTGTTTTGTTTTAAGCACTAAGCATACGATAGCGCTCTAAACTTTCACTATCTGGTGTGACCCCCCTTTGCAGCAATAACTGCAACTAAATGTTTCTGGTAACTGTTCATCAGTCCTGCACGGCTTGGAGGAACTTTAGCCCATTCCTCTGTACAGAACAGCTTCAACTCTGGGATGTTGGTGGGTTTCCTTACATTAACTGCTCGCTTCAGGTCCTTCCACAAAATTTCGATTGGATCAAGGTCCTGACTTTGACTCGGCCATTCCAAGACATTAACTTTATTCTTCTTTAACCATTCTTTGGTAGAAGGACTTGTGTGCTTAAGGTCATTGTCTTGCTGCATGACCCACCTCTCTTGAGATCCTGTTCATGGACAGATGTCCTGACATTTTCCTTTAGAATTCTCTGATGTAATTCAGAATTCATTGTTCCATCAATGACGGCAAGCTGTCCTGACCCAGATGCAGAAAAACAGGCCCACCACCATGTTTCACAAATGGGATAAGGTTCTTATGCTGGAATGCAGTGTTTTCTTTTCTCCAATCATAACACTTTTCATTTAAACCAAAAAGTTCTACTTTGGTCTCATCCATCCACAAAACATTCTTCCAATAGCCTTCTGGCTTGTCCACATAAACTTTAGCAAACTGCAGACGAGCAGCAATGCTCTTGTTGGAGAGCATGGCTTTCTCCTTGCAACCCTGCCATGCACACCATTGTTCTTCAGTGTTCTCCTAATGGTGGACTCATGAACTTTAACATTCACATTAGCCAATGTGAGAGAGGCCTTCAGTTGCTTAGAAGTTACCCTGGGGTTGTTTGTGACCTCAACTATTACAAGCCTGGGGAGGGTAACAATGTTCTTGAATTTCCTCCATTTGTACACAGTCTGTCTGACTTTGGATTTGTGGAGTCCAAACTCTTTAGAGATGGTTTTTTAACCTTTTCCAGCCTGACGAGCATCAACAACTCATTTTCTGAGGTCCTCAGAAATCTCCTTTGTTCGTGCCATGATACACTTCCACAGACGTGTGATGTGAAGAGCAGACTTTTGATAGATTCCTGTCCTTTAGATAAAACAGGGTCCCCACTCACACCTGATTGTCATCCCACTGATAGAAAACACCACTAATTTCACATTCTTACTCTAATTTCACATTCAAATTAACTGCTAATCCTAGAGGTTCACAAACTTTTGCCACTCATAAATATGTAATATTGGATCATTTTTCTCAATAAATAAATGACCAAATATAATATTTTTATGTAGAAATGTAAATTCTAAATGGTTCACAAACTTTCAAACACAACTGTTTATATATATATATTTTTAGATATATATATAAGATTTCTATATAAAATCTATATTATAGATTTCTAATATATAT
>JAOYMR010000013.1:1501064-1510771 GCA_025802075.1 Tenebrosternarchus preto | reverse complement strand
CCCCCCCCCCCCCCCCCCCCCCCCCCCCCCCCCCCCCCCCCCCCCCCCCCCCCCCCCCCCCCCCCAGAGAAGGCCACACACCGAGGGGGAGAGAGAGAGATTGGTTGATTTAAAAGCACACTGCAAACCAGTAACAAAACATCTCTCACCACCTCCTGTTTTGTTGGAAATGTCAGTAAAAAGCCCTCAAAGAGCCAAAGGTTTCTTTTACTCTCTTCTTTCTCTCTCATGTTCCCTTCCTTATACCTCCTTTCTTCCATTCTCCCCATCATAGTCGCCCTAAACTTGTTTCTATAGCAACAGCAAACATTTGGTGATTAAAGGTCTTTTTTTGGAACCATAAACAATTCATTTTGGAAGAGATATATAGATGATTTCTATATATATCAGTGTCCAGTGTCAATCATGAAGGAAGCAACGGTTCCTCTCATTTCTGAGGTAAGTACATGTAATGACAAAATTGAGCTGAGGACAATAAATTAGCCTAAGCTCCTTTAATAATGATGGAGAACGTTGAAGGTTCACGCCCCCCTCCGTTACTCGGGAAGTCCCAAAACACTGGACCATGGGGAAATGGCTAGCAGCTGCCACCAGATCACAGAGCTCCTTCGCCAGCCACCATCACTGCTTTCTCGGACCTCGTTAGGATGAGGTACAGATGAAAAAACCAGCTGCCTTTGTTTATGTGGCTTTGCTTTCAGAGCCACAAATGCCGACAGCCATTTTTGTCATAATAAGGCATGACTTCACGCCTCCAGCTCACCACAAAGTGGTGCCCATGCTGGGTAGTTGGGTTTTTGTTTTTTTGAGAGGGGGGATGGGTGGATTTCCATGGCTAAAAGTGAGGAACTACTGGAACTACTGGAACTACTGGAACAACTGGAACTACTGGGCAGCAGAAGGATGAAGGTTTCATTATCAAAAAATCACTATCTGCTCTTTGGGACATAACAATAAAATTAAAAAAAGACAAGTATAATGTCCTGTTGTTATTTTAGGTAATTTACTTTTATACTAGACTCAAAATCAGCTTCTTTTGGGATCATATAGAAATCAAATTGAAAGTTACTTTCATACACTCAACAACTATGTTCTCAAGACTTCCTGAACACACTGTTAGTTATGCTACCGCCCCTCCCCCACCCACCTCAACAAAAACTGCTCTTTTGTCTCCACAAGCATTGGTACACACTTTAAAATGGTCCATTCCCTTGTTTGGTTAGTTAAGAGGGAAATCGTAATAAATATCAGAATCTGTTTAAGGTAGAAACATGGTTTGACATCTGTGATTTTACCCACGATTCAGTCTATTTCTTTTTAAACCACACTGGATGAAAGTACAATTACACAGCAATGTTTAGATCACTGATGTCTTCTCACTCCCTGATCTCTTGACCCTCTGCTCTGGGAATCTAACCCTAGTCTGAGACCTGTTGAGAAGGTGACTCCCCATCCAAAGACAGTATTCGCAAAAGCATCAAAGCGAGTCTCAGATCAGCGATTAAGGTTGTTGGGTTGCGTGGCATCATCAGCGGGCCTCGGATGGCAGCTGAAGAACTTCCACCAAGGCGTCAGTAGCAAGGTTGGGCTTCAGCCCAATCAGAGAGCACTCATGCTGGGACTCTCCCATTGGACAACACAGTTTGCGGTGAACTCAGCCAGACGGCAGCTCGCAATGTCCCACAGTGTTCAGCAAGTGAAAGAACACAGAAATATGTGAAAGGAAATTAGCATTGAAGGCTGAGACGTTGGTTCCACTCTGCTCTTGTTCAGATCGTTCCAATGCATGATCAGTCATAGCGAGAAGGTACCAAAAATGCTTTTTTTTTTTAAGTAGTTTTTCTTTCAGGTGTCACTTAACCCTACTCAGTCTTTCCTGCTCTTCAGAAAGGGTCTTTCTCTGCAATGTAGCCCAAAATCTTTCGATCCAAGTTCCTTCCTGCTCACCAGTAGGAGTTTCCATCCCCCTTTTCTACCCAAACAGTCAACTTAGACCCCGCCCCTGACCTGGGCATACCCCCATTGGGGTAGTGAGCATTGTGGGGGCTGTAGTAGGCCATGGTGGGTCGGTTCCTCTTAGCCGTCAGACGACGACAGCCAATGGCCATGACAACGGCAATGACCAGGAACAGGATGGCACCTCCACCGGCCATGAAGTAATACCAGTTGGGGGAAATAGGAGGCACTGACACCGTATCTACTGTAGGCTGACTCCTGCCTGGTAGGGCTCCCCCTGGTGGAGAGATATACAAAATGTGATGACACCTTACTGCTGAGGTTCATTGTGCAGACAACAGTAGAGCAAAAATGCACTCCATCACTCTAGTTACTGTGCTGTGAATAAGCCACAGGAAATGCTACATTCCTCTGGCAGGAGCACGGGAGGTTTTGCTCATATTCTTTTTGCTGCTGTTTAGCCCAGCTACTTGTTTTAGCTTCAACTTCAAATGGGTGAAATTACAGTGAAAGGAAGGGTGAGTAACATACAGCAGAGTAATGTAAAGTGACATTGGAGAGCTGAACAAGCTGTGAGCCCAGACCCAGAGCACCCAATCCTAGTCCTGAGGAGCATGGAGGCACATAAAAACCTCTTAGAAATCAAAGAGTCTCTCAACCAATCGGCCGAGCGCTTGGCTGGAGGTGACGTCTAGTAAGGAATGGCTCTCCAGGACTACTGAAAGGTTCAGCTGGATTGGCACAGGATTTTGGTTCTCTTGTCATTAGGGGGATGTGTTTAGGGCTGCATTCAAATCAAGGGTCCAAGAAGCCAAGCAGAGCCACATGCATTTTTTTGGGTTCTCTTCGTTCGACCTTGCAGGGCACGATGCAAACCGAGAACGTAATTTGTCACATCTCATCAGTTCTGTCTTATAGGTGCGGTGGGAACTCACTGATAGGACGGTTATATGCAAGTATAACTGTGATATGAGAAACAAAATGTGCATTATAATTGTAAGAGGACGTCAAGACGTGTGTTGGGAGAGCGGATGTTCCTAGCCCACACTAAATAAAACGTCTCAGCCTGTGAATTAGCCTCCTATTTCAATGGTAAACCCATCGCAGTCTACGGGCTGATTATCTTCAGTATAAACAACATACTGGTGACTGTATCACCATCACCCAATCATCCAAGCACATGGACAATTGAGTCCAAATGACCATCAAACTCACTGCCCTTGCCTGAAATAACAATGACTGAATAAAGTTTCAATTAGTCATCATACAGGCGGAGTGATAAGTGAACTTTTTTCACCCTTGTTTGCTAAAGAGACTGCCGAGTTCAACGTGAAATCCCTCCCCCCCTCCAAAAACAACAACAGAAAAAAAGCACTGACGACCACAAAAGGCAAACACCACATCTCTGATGCAATCTCTGGGGGAGAGGAGCAGAGGTCCTGGAAGACATTGCGTGGGTCTATATTCAGTCGCACTCGGAGCCACGGAGGAGGACTGCCGCTCATTAACGAGACTGTCTCTGCTCTGTGGCTAGGCGGGAGAAACGAGCTCCGCTAGGCTGGAAACCCAGGCGCCGTGCGGCATGTGACACACAGCACACAACAGGCCATTCCTCACGTCGAACGTATAACCAATCTCAGAAAGTGCCGGATATGAAAGGTTTATGTAAAGAGATGTGCCCGGTCAGTAAAGAGTGATTGTGTGGTACATAAATACACTAACATGGGTTAAGGATGCTGGTTTTAATTCGTTGGCCACTCACTCACTCACACTTGGTTGCACGGTTCAAAAAGCTTCGGTAGGTGTTAGACTTACAACTCAACAGCACCAAACCTTCAGTCCCTTGAAAAAGGGAAAGGTTATTTTAACCGGCAGACCCAGGATCAGGAATCCTTACCTTACCTAAACAGCACATGGTGTGAGGTAAAACTGATCCTAGATCTGCATTTTACAATGTGTTGCATTGGAGTGCAGAGAGCAAGAAGTGCAAACATTCATACTCAAAGCAAATACTAGAAGATGCAGAAGCAGGTTAAACTCACCGGTCATATCTGGAGGGAAGGCAGCAAAAGGTTCTGTGAGAGAGACAGTGAGAGAGAGACAGAGAGAGAGACACACAGAGAGAGAGACAGAGAGAGAGAAACAAAGAAAGATTCAGTTTGCAGTAGACATTATGGAACATGTGCTCTGGTCTAGCATGCTCCAGTAATGAAGCAAGTTTTACAAACAGCAATTAGCCTGAATACAGAATGAGAAGGGAAATGAGGATGAATAATCAATATCACGGAGCTCAGAGGATCTTACAGGCACTCCCAAATTTTACAGCAGTGTGTAAAAATTCATGAGGATTTTTTGTTTCTGCATTTTTGTGCTTTACTAAGTGGACCAGCGGTTCCACTTCAAACACCTCAAAGTGATGGATGTAGTTGGCTTTGCCTAAACACTCACACATCTCCCATTCCTCTCTGAAATATAAAGTAATTGTGCCTTGGTGCACATTCTAAGGCATCAAACTTTAGATCAAGTTGCATTATTTTACAACTCTGTGTTTGCAAGGATGTGTTGAGCGTGCACTAGCATACGTGCACTGTGATTCGTGCACTAGCGTACGTGCACTAGCGTACGTGCACTGTCATGCGTGCACTAGCGTACGTGCACTGTCATGCATGCACTAGCGTACGTGCACTGTCATGCGTGCACTAGCGTACGTGCACATGTGCACTGGCGTATGCACACTAACGTACGTGAACTGGCATGCGTGCACTATCGTACGTGCACTGTCATGCGCGCACCAGCATACGTGCGCTGCTGTGCATATGGATTAGTGTGCATGCATGGGTGTATGTGCACTGACATACACACGTGTGTCTACCTGCACTGGTGTATGTGCACTGACACACACGTGTCTACGTGTATGTGCACTGACACACACGTGTGTCTACCTGCACTGGTGTATGTGCACTGGTACACCAATGTATACACTGGTTCATAAGAGAGTGAATTAAGGAGGAACAATTAAAAAGGATCATACAAAGGCAACGGACCACGAGGGAATATTTTTTTATTGGCAAATGTGGCACAACCCAGTGTGCATGTCCAACTGCAGTAGCTGATAAGAAGGTTCCCAGCATGCTTTGGGGTGGGGGTGGTGGTGGTGGCAGTGGTTAGGGCGGAACGATCTCAACAGGCATGCGGTGGTGCACGGGCTTGGATGGTTTCCGACTTTCGGATCGGAGCTGAGCCTCCAATGCCCGGGGCGTCCGAGCCAGCCAGCCACTGAACCAAAATGGCTTCATCAGATCTGGGTTTCATGCTCTTGGCTGGACATATGAGCTTAGTGTGAGTACATGGTCAGACGTGATCACCCTAGACCACAAAGACTTGGTGGACTTGCATACAAAAGCACTGGGGCTGTCAAGTAAATTTGGTTTCAATTTTTGTTTACAAATACAGAAAGAGAGGCAACGAAAAAATAATGAAATATAGATTAGCATCGGGGCTCATGGGGGTTTGTGGCCTAGTTTTCATTTTGTCGTTTGTGTTTGTTGGCAAAGATGTGCCACTCATGTTATTCCCCTCCTACTCTTCTTTGATGATGTCATTTTTCATTATACAACCAAGAAAGGTGGATGAAGTGCTGGTTTGAATACCAGGCTGCCTGAATACTGACAAAAAAAACACACATAGAGCTGCTGGCAGCAGGATGTGGAGCCACTGGAGAAGGAGAGGAGAACGGACAGACAGCAGTTGAGTGGCAGGTACGTACAACAGACAGTGACACTGAGAAATAGCATAAAGAGAAAGAATAGTGAGGTATAGAGAAGCAGTGAAGCAGACTCTAATCCCTAAGGGCAACCACACCGAACAGGCTAGCGAGGCCCCTGCTACAGCCAAGCAGATTGGACATCAGGACCTTCATAACACCAGACCAGTGAAGCTTCCCTGCCACACTGGCGATGGTGAATGGGTGAACAGATTAAAAGGGGTGGAGCTAAAACTTTTGCACCTTGGGAAGATTCGGGGGGGGGGGGGGGGCATGCTTAAAAAACCAACCCAGGGGGAGATGGGGGATTTGCCACAGCGGTGGGTACGCGTGCACTCCTCCAGCGGCGTGCTTGAACTCATGTGGATGTTGTCGATCCAGATGTGGCCAGTGGTGGCCTTCTCGAAGACGCCTTCTATGACCACCTGCCAAAACGTCAAGCAAAAACCAGTGAGTTAATAACAGCAGATAGAAAAATTAATAAACATGTGAGTCCAAACCTTTGAAAGGTACTATATACAATATTTATACTATATAAAATATTTTCCACATAATGACTAAGAGTGTAACAAAACAGCTTCATTTGGGCTGTTTCACAATTCATTTCAGAATTCAAGTTTCATAATTCAAACAGGTCAGATAAAGGGTATTGACTACTAGGGTTGAAGCAGTGCAATGGAAAACTGCATTCAGAATGGGACAAAGCATGACAATTTGCTGGAGCATGGAGAACATGGAGAACATGGAGAATATGGAGAACATGGAGAATACCAGTCGAGACAGCAGAGTCTACAGGAGGACAGACACCTAGACTGCTGTTAGCGATGCAACCAAGTTGGATGAAGCGCTTGGTCCAAACAGACGCACCTGAAATTCTTTGGGCGATTCGGGGATGATGGTGCGGCCCTCCTTCCAGGCAGGGCCCTGGCCGCCGTGTAGGGCCCACAGGAGGGTCTCCTCCAGCAGGGGGTCCCGCAGCAGCACACGCAGGGTCCCCTCATCCTCCAGCTGGTAGGAGAACTTCAGGCAGAGGGGCCCCGTGTCCGGGCCCACCTCAGGGCTGATGAGCCGGGCTTTTTTTCCCCGTGTTTTGGGGCTGGCCTCGATATACAGGTAGTTCCCCAGACCTGCGCGACAGAGGATACAGCATGCAGGTCAAAGATGGAACACACAAACAGAAAAATGAGCACAGGACACAACTGCTCTGGAAGCAAAATGAACTGAAGAAGTAAATAAACATGAAAATAATCCTCATTGCTGGGTCAGTCAACCAAGTGCACCAATCCTTATAATCTTAAGAACAATCCTTATAATCTCCCTACACAAGTTACTATGTAATTCTTCCAAGAATTAGTGGCCAGATGGTGAGATGGTGGTCATAAGAGCCAAAATAGCGTATAAACAGTAGCATAAGAAACCCAGTTGCACATTTATTTTAAAATCCACAAAAATAAAAAGTTAACTGTACAACTATATCTAATAGAAAAATGATTATTTGTGAATAAGGCTTATCAAATATAGTACCAGGTCTTTATGTGACAGAAAAAAGTAGGTGAGATGAAAGTCTCAGAAAGACGATCAGAAGTAACGGTTTACACCTTTCCAAACAGGCTCAATTATTTCCTGGTTTGCAACCCCTATGGAAAATGAACACAAACAGATGCTGTGATGGATGCAACAAATGTAGCTCCCACTAAAGTGAAGTGATCAGTGTCCTCGTGTTTCTACACACCAGCAGTTTTGCTTTTCAGAGTCGTATGTGGAACTGTGTACTCCTGGAAAAAGTCTGTTGGACATAAGACTGATGATTATTGCCGTTAAACATAACTTCAGCCTCCCACACAACGACCCTGTTTTTGCTACGGGTAAACAAACGCACCACATTCACCTGGACCACGAGCCCACACAAGTAGTGCCAAGGGAGGCGCGAGTGAGTCAGAGTACGACAGGAACCACGGAAAAATCAGCCTCTTCACCTTACCATTCTACTGGTGAATGTACACTCCTTAGAGACCAAACTCTGGAAATATTGTGGACGGATTTCATTGCAATGAGAGACTCAGGATTAATACGTGACATGCCTCGTGGTTATGGCTGATGGGGTCTTTGATTCGGTTAAGGAGCCTCAGAGATTCCCAGTGCACCTCACGGGGAAAAGCGAAGGCGGACAGGTATGTTTCATGATGAGTAACTCATGGTGTTAGTGCAGAAGTGTTCACACTATTGAAACATTTGGGTCCCTCAGCCTGGGGTTCATTCTGTGTTGCCCATTCTGGGTGATGTTCTGCGATGCCTGAAACAATTTCATCGAGGAGCACGCGAAAACAGTCTGTGGGTTCATCAGAAATTATATCTGACCAATAAAATTCATCCGACCAATAAAATCAATAATCTGTAATAAATGTTGTTCCAATCAGTAAAATCCTTCCCCAAAGAGAAGCCTTGGAAGTGCAAAAAGGTTCATCCTGCTCATAAGGTCTACTGCTTTGAATTCCAGTGACATGGCAGAATTCGAGACAGTCAGTTATTATCTCAGGAGAACAATCAGGGCAGCCAAACGTGAATACAGGAATAAATTCGACAGCAATATGCAGACGTGACAGGGAATGAACAAAGCAGTGAACTTTAAGATGGGTGGTAATGTGCCTCGCACCACACTGATTTGAGACCAACTACTTCTACCTCTACCTCGAGGCAGCACGAGCATCACACAGTGACATCACCGTCCTCTCTGTGTCTGAAGAGTGTGAACAGAGAAGCTGTCTGCAGTGTTCAGTGACAATCTGACCCGGATTCTGCTGGTTTTTTTCTGTCTCCGTACGCTTCAAAACATCCTGTACCCATAGCCTCCGAGGCATCAGGTTTAAACGACTGGAGCACTGTGGCTCTGAGAACCATAATGAGCACATGCTTGGACAGGCTGGTCATGAACCTCATTTGCTTCATGCCGGACCCATTACAGTCTGTCACCATAACAGACTAACTGCTAAAGCAACACTGAACATTGCCCTCAGCCACCTGGTTAAGAGAGATGTGAGACAACGTTGAGAACTGTGTCTGTAGATTACCACTCAGCATTTGACACTATAGTTCCCTCCACACTGGACAGGAATCCATGGCAGCTGGGTCTAAATCACTCCATATGTGGCTTCTTATCAACCCGGCACTAGACGGTCAAGGAGGTGTTGCGTCCTTATCTCTCTCTCTTAATTCAGCTGCTCCTCAGGGATATGATCTGTCCTGTTCTCCATCTACCTGTAGCACTGTGTGTGTAGCCTGTAACAGCTCTGACATTGTTGTGAAATATGCTGATGACACAACAACAGTGGGCCCGAACACTCACCCAAGCCACACCCCCTTCTCTCTGCTCAGGCAGAAGGTCCCATCGCTCAAATGCTCGAACCAGTCACCTCAAAGACAGTATGTTCAACTCAGCCACACAGAAGCAGATCAGTGGTTATGGTGTTCAGATAGTAATCAGAAAGGTGCTGGTCACAAACCCCACCACTACTGAGTTACCACTATTGGGCCCTTGAGCAAGGCCCTTAAACCTCTATTGTTCAAGATGTGTTCAGTCGATTGGGATAAAAGCATCAACCAAATGGCATGAATGATGAAATGCCATGAACAGTGTGGTACTGTGTTATCTATAGAACATGTCACATTGCACATTTTTGTGTATTTATTGTATATATTCTTGTATATCATATACATATCTGTGCATTAAATACAATAAAACACATTTAACTGTTTCTTGAACCTTAATCCTCTGTTGCTCAGCAACAGTCGGTTCTTCAAATGCCCAAAGAAGAAACCCCTGGTTTGTCAGCCTTCGTGTGCCAGCCAGCACGAGGGTGACATGGCCGACTGGGCCTGTGACAGTGTGTCGCGGAGCTGTTCCTGACCGTGTACCTAAGCAGCGTGACTCTCCTCAACCAAAATGTCATGCAGGGTGGCTGATGAGGAAAAACTCGAGTATGTCTTTGTG
>JAOYMR010000013.1:1493564-1496064 GCA_025802075.1 Tenebrosternarchus preto | reverse complement strand
CTACCAATGAACTACAGTGATTATGTTAATCTGTGAGCACTTTTGTGTGTGCGTGTGTGTGTGTGTGTTTGTGTGTGTGTGTGTGTGCGTGCGCGCAATTATATAATACACTGTATGTTGACTACGCAGCCACAAAAACTGATTTTAGATGAGATTAGATATTCCTTCTACTGTTCCTTCTGAACTGCAGTGATTACATTCACTGTGTGTGTGTGTGTGTGTGTGTGTGTGTGTGTTAGCAGTCATACTACCGCAGCTTGACGTGACCTTCGAGTCACAAGTCCCACCATGAGATGAATACATATGAGTGGGAACTGGGCTCCTTCCCTCTACTCCATCTATCTCTCTCTCTCTCTCTCTCTCTCTCTCTCTCTCTCTCTCTCTCTCTCTCTCTCTCTCTCTCTCGACCCCTTGCTCCCCCTGTGCTCCTGTCATCCCCTCCCATCTCTCTTCGTTCCCAAAGCCGCTGACGCTGACTCAGCAGGCAAACGACTGGACTGAACAGACAAGGAAAGTGTTGGGGGGGGGGCTTCAATTATGTAGAAAGGTTTGCCGCACTTTTCCACCTGTCAGCCGCTAGGCGGCCGCGGGGGGAAGTGGAGCATGCTGGGAAACTGTGCAGCTCTCTCTGAGCCTGGGGAGCACCTGGCAGGTGGGGGGGGGGGAGTTGACATCATCACACAGGGAAGGCAAAGCAGTCGTCAACGACGATAGCAAGCAGAAGAGGCGGAGAAGAAGCGAGTGTGTTCTCCACCTCCTCATACACACATATATATATATTCACACACTCAACACACACACATACTCACACAACTGTACACACACATGTACATATACACACATACTCACACATGTACACACGTACACACACACACACGTACACATACACACATGCTCAAAACACACACAATACACACACATACACGCACATTCAACACACACACAATCCGCACACGCTCTCATGCATAGCATGCATTCACACGATCAGATAAGAGCTCTCGCAGTGAAAGGTGTGAAAACTGAGATATCTGTGGAACCGAACAAAAAAAACAATCAGTAACTCTTCCCAGTGTCCAACTAATCCCGCTGATCAGAATCTGCGTGTGAAACCATGTCCTCCACAAAGTGTTTATGGCTCTGCATTTTTGGATATTTTTTTTTAGCAAGAAAGAAAAGATACAACAAAAGAGACAAAGAGAAACAGAACAGCAGATACGCGAAGATGTTCATCAGATTCTGAGCTTAAGAGAACGTCAGACCTGTCAGTCAAGTCCGTTCACTCGTTTGTGGTGAAATTCATTTCTCCGTTTCCTTTCTTAAGTTGCGATCAGTTAAGGAGGCCACGTACTGTTTGGGATCATTGTGTCTCCAAGCTCATCATGTACATCAGCCAAAGAAAAACAACTGAAAACAATCAAGATGATTTGAAATAACCACATAGTTTTAAGAAATGTCTGATTAATCTTGATTAGTTTATGTGTGTATGTGTGTGGGGGTGTGGTCTGGAAAAGAGGAAGGTGTGGTATCTGATGAGAAAGAGGAAGGCGTGGTCTCTGATGAGAAAGAGGAAGGCGTGGTCTCTGATGTGAAAGAGGAAGGCATGGTCTCTGATGAGAAAGAGGAAGGCGTGGTCTCTGATGAGAAAGATGAAGGCGTGGTCTCTGATGAGAAACAGAAAGGGACACAGAGCGAAGAGAACAAAAACATTTTCACAGCAAAACTGTGAAAAGAGGGAGAGAGGGAGAGAGGGAGTGAGACAGAGCGAGAGAGGAGGAGAGAGGGAGAGAGGGAGTGAGACAGAGGGAGAGAGGAGGAGAGAGAGAGAGAGGGAGTGAGACAGAAGGAGAGAGAGAGGAAGAAGAAAGAAGAAAAGATCCATGTGTGGGAGTGTGTAATTTTTTTTTTTTTTTTTTGGGGGGGGGGAGGTGTAACCGGAGTTCAGTGAAAGATCAGCAATTTACATGCACACACAGTCTACTCTCACACACACACACACACACACTCTCACACACAGTCTACTGTCACACACACATACACACACACACACTCTCTCACACAGTCTACTCTCACACACAAACACACACTCTCACACAGTCTACTGTCACACACAAACACACACTCTCACACACAGTCTACTCTCACACACACACACACACACACACACACTCTCTCACACAGTCTACTCTCACACACACACACACACTCACACACAGTCTACTCTCACACACACACTCTCACACACAGTCTACTCTCACACACACACACACACTCTCACACACAGTCTACTCTCACACACAAACACACACTCTCACAAACAGTCTACTCTCACACACACACACACACTCTCACACAGTCTACTCTCACACACAAACACACATTCTCACACACAGTCTACTCTCACACACAAACACACACTCTCACACACAGTCTACTCTCACACACAAACACACACTCTCACACACAGTCTACTCTCACACACAAACACACACTCTCACACACA
>JAOYMR010000013.1:1443611-1458182 GCA_025802075.1 Tenebrosternarchus preto | reverse complement strand
CCCCATTTAGACATGTTACTTTCCTGTTGCTCCGTCTTGCTAATTCTTGCCTTCACTTCTCCTCTCTACCTTTTTTCTAATGTTGAACTATCACTAGATGGTGAAGTTGATATGCATCTAAGCAAGAAACAGAGTGCAGAACCCACAGATCCTGTTTGCAGGCAGTTCCTCGGACCGTGATGCCAGACGCCAGCTCTGCTGTTCCTTTCATCGGCCTTGCTCGCACACTCACGAGCGTCTGCAGTATGTCATTAGCGAATGAGCTGACGAACCGAATCGAGACGAAAGAGGCCACCCAGAGTGGCTGATCTGAAACGCGGTGAACATACCCGCGTGGCTTGTTTCCTTGCCTTTAAAACTTCGTCCACTGATTGGTCAATGGTTGTTTTGCTTGTATCCACTAAAGCCTGTTTTGTTTTAATGTTTGAAATTGCTACAGGAGACGAAATAACATCTGGGGGCAGAGAGCTGCGTGGTAAGTATTGCAGCTCTTGGCCGTAAGCGGAGAAACAGGTGGACCGTTCAGACGGATGAGAGAACACTGCGGAGCTAAATTAGAAAAGATCCCAGACGCCCTGTCTGGTGCCGCTAACAAGCAGCGCGCTTGACAGGCCGATATCGCTGCGTTTGGGTCCGTTTTGTCACATCGGTCAAGGCTGCAGTCGGGAGCAGGCGCCGACGCCGCGTGAAGATGTGCTGTCGACGCGTTAGCGCCGCGCACCAGCACCTTAGGCTGAGCCGAAAACGCCTGACGAGTTTTTTTTCCAGAACATGTCAGTCATTTACTACTCGCTAGAAAAACCAACCAGAGGATACTAGTCTAACTCTCTTTTTAAACAAAGAACAGTGTTAGTCACCCTGAGATAATGACGGAGAAGCAACAGTTTATACTCGCACTTCTTGGCGTATGCTTCAGCTGAAGGTAGACAGTCGTGTAGATTTTTAGCTATTAAAACGTATTTGAAATACAGCGGTGTCTCACAAGTTAATTACCAGTATATTCAAGCTCTTGATCGGTGTTTCCAGTAACTGCTGATCTGCCGCCTCGTCGCCTGTTAAGCAGTTTTGCCGATGTCTGAGTTAGAAACGCAAGAAATGAAATGAAAAACACTAATAGCTGAAGATGACTATTTGTCCTGGCGAGCAACGATAATAACTATTGCGCCACGGTCACAATAATTATACAGCTTGTTTGATTGTGTGAAATGAGCCATTGTTCAACTCTTTCAGGCAAAAGAACAGCGACGCAATTAGTGCTTCAAAGTGCGTTAGCGAGTCTAATGTGCACTGCATGTGAGAAATTGGCTTGCGTCCCAGTCACTTAAGCAAAAGGGGAACACGAATCGTAAGACCTCGGTCGCGCACTGTGCAGTTTGTTTTTGACAATGTCTCTATTAAACGCAGTACCAAGATAGAATATGCGGCGATTTGGAAACTGGCAATAAATGCATTAATTCGAGCATTAGCTGTTTGATTGATTGGGATTAATAATCTTCATAAATAATTTCCTTCTTGTCATAAACCTTGCAGACAGTAACATTTCTCCCAATAATAACATTATTATTATTATTATTATTATTATTATTATTATTATTATTATTATTATTATTATTATATGTTTCGTTTGATTGATCGCTGAGATCGCTGTCAATATATAGGAAAAGAGTAATCACTTCTCCTACGTTTTTAGTGAAACCCTACCTATATCCGTCTAACTAGACGCCAGGGGTCTGCCACCATTCATCAAAATTAATCACCAACGATTTTCAGTCTGCATGTCTGGATGGCATCGGTTTACATCAACAGGCTGAGAACAGCTCTCGTGCGCCTCATCATTACACATAAAAGTTTATATTGTCAAACAAACCTTGTCAAATTTTTGTGGGGGAAACCTGTAAAGAAATGTGTTCGGAACTACTAGCGTTTCTGAACGTAATTAAACTTAATCTCTTTCTATTTCTTTACATTATGATTCACAAATCAAGAGGCCGAATAATCCTCTGGTAGACATTTTATTTAGATTAATAAAACTGGGATCTGAGCGTGAACTTCATTTGTGGACAAAGTGCCCAACCATGAGCTATGGCGCACATTTTTAGCACTAAATATTTGTGAAAGCCACTAATGTGAAGGAAGTCTAGCACCGCTCTGTTTTTTGTTCCCCAAAAAGATCAATTGTTATTGCAGAACAGTGTAATTCTGCAGTTGTCAAAATGTCCAAGTTCAGCTGAAATATTCGGTTGACTCACCAGAAGATGAACGTTTTTGCCATTTAGAAGTAAATTGCTATTCCCATTTCAACTTCCCTCGCTTGAAGGGAATTTTTGTTGTGAAGAGATGCGGAACTTACAACTGTCAAAAAGCAATCTTACCTTCTTCTCCACTGGCTTTCAAGACGAAACAAAAGACGAGTGCAATTTCGTGAAGTGATAGTAACATATCCATCTTGCGCGTTCCGTTGTCACCCCTGAGTACTAGAATCTGGTTTCGTTCAGCTTCCCAGGGTTCCTCGGTAAACCAGCGTTTTGTCCTTTTAGGGTGAGCCAGTTGGTGTTTTACTAAACGCTGGCTTTCTTTTTCTTCTTTTTTAAACCTGTTCAATTAATGTCAGTAACGAGTTCATTGAAGAGAAGTTCAGTGTGTAGCTATTGAGCGCGAGGTTCACAGCGCGTGCAAACTGTCTACATAACATTCAAATGAGCACACATTGTAGTTGTCACTGTAGGAAAATGGAACCGCTAAAACATATTCCATATAAACTGATTCAGATTTGTTTAACCATTGCTTACATGCCAGTCCTCAGTCGACTAATAGTTTCCCTAAAATATCAGTCTTGAAGGGCCGATGTCCGTAATCCTCAGGGTAAACCGTGCGTTTCTCTTTTCTGTGGTTCCTCGCGTTTAATTAAAATACTTCCTTCTTAA
Source organism: Tenebrosternarchus preto (assembly GCA_025802075.1). Lineage (NCBI taxonomy): Eukaryota > Metazoa > Chordata > Actinopteri > Gymnotiformes > Apteronotidae > Tenebrosternarchus > Tenebrosternarchus preto. The sequence continues at coordinate 1,455,258 of JAOYMR010000013.1, read as the reverse complement.
GTGTTTTATGGAAACATTAAAGATCCCAAAGTTCTTTCCAAACTGTGAAAACGACTCACGTTGGTCTTCCAGGAGGCTCCGCTTGCGTTACACAGCGTGTTCGGTGTGGGTTAACACATACAAGCTTGTCCGCCTTCTCCGTATAACTAGCATCGTTCTGCCCGTACCGCCGTATGCACCGTCTTCAAGCTGGGCTGGAGGAGCTCGTGTGCAGCTGCGCGCGCGCGTGAGCGAGAGCGAGAGAGAGAGCGAGAGAAAGAGAGGGAGAGTTAGTTTGTGTAATAGCTTTTCAGAGCTGCACAGCTATCGCGTTACACGGAGCTTTCTTGGCCCGCCTCCCTTCACTCACTGACTAGAGAGAGCAGCGCACGCTCTTCCGAACATAGCCACGCGTGTATGGACTGCACGCTCGCCACTTAACGCACGCACATAAGCCAGTTAATTTTTTTTTTACATTGAGATTTTTTCAGTCATATTTTACAACAACAATAATAATATAACTTCATGAAACAAACAAACAAAAAAACCAGATCTTATTGTCAATTCTTTTTGCTTTCTTGTAAATTGTTTCACTGTACAGCAGATCGAAATGGTCGTTCCTCGTTTTAACCCGCAGGGGGACAGAGAAAAGCGAGCGAGACGAGCGCCCCAAGTGCCGTTCGATACGCTACAGCAGAGCAGAGGTAACGTTTGCTGATGTCTGCAAAAGTTATCAGATGGTCTGAATTGGCGTTCCAACCTGTAACGTGTACCGGCGTCTTAATCTCAATTCATGTTCGCCATATACGTAGAAAAAAAAAAAAACAGAAGACCGTCCAATTTACCAGAACCTTTCGGACGCTTAGTGTTAAAAAATAACCTATATATTTTTTTAAAAAGTACTTTCCATGGGAGAGGGAATGAAGTTGGAGGTGCATTTCACAGTCTGTTTTAGGGACCACATAAAAAGTAAAGTCAGAACAAAACCTTCATATGATCTCCAGGCGCGGCCGCAGAGCTGAACCCACCCAAGCTTGACTCAGAGGCTGGTCTTCAATATGCTGCGCTAAAGACAGGCACAAGAGGGTTTTTTTAATAACATGGTGGTGTTGTGGCACGCCGAAAATACCTCGCTGAGAACTGCTTTTCGGACGAGCCTCGTGCTTACAGCAGTCAGAAGGCAGCTTTTTAAGGCATGATTACAGTAACACAGGCACGCGTCTTCAACATTCACTTCATGCCTGTGGAACTTGAACAGTTCATCTCGTTGAAATTGATCGTTTTCACCAGAATAATCACAGTAAAATGTCTTCCACATGAGCCATCTTACATACGCTCCATGTTTTCTATACAACACTTTTGTGCTTTTTCCTCAATGAAATCTTGATAAAATAATTATGAATATGAAGTAACAGTTTTAGATCTTGTTTCTTCTTTTTTTCATTTATGTATTATTTCCTCTACAAAATGATCTGAGTTCAGTAATAACACCACAAGGAAAACTTATATTGCAGGATATTAGCCATTAGCGTTTCTCCAAGCGAACAGGGCTTCACGCTGTGTTCGTCTCGTTCTCACATGGCCAGGTGTCCTGCGTCGAAGGGACTGTGGCGTGACCTGCAGAAAGCCTTTCCATCACCACCATCCTCCACCAATTTGGCTCACTGGGAAGTGTGATTGGTTGAGGGACTTCTGAGTTCTATCATGGGGCGTTGAGGTTGTTTATCTGTGCATACCCAGTCATCCATCTGGTACCGCATGTGTGTGTGTGTGTGTGTGGGTGTGGGTGTGGGTGTGTGTGGGTGTGTGTGGGTGTGTGGGTGTGTGTGTGGGTGTGTGTGTGTGTGTGTGTGTGGGTGTGTGTGTGGGTGTGTGTGTGTGTGTGTGGGTGTGTGTGTGTGTGGGTGTGTGTGGGTGTGTGTGGGTGTGTGTGTGGGTGTGTGTGTGGGTGTGTGTGTGTGTGGGTGTGTGTGCATCAAGTGAATCTCAGACATCTGCCCAGGAGTAGTGGTGTGCTCTCGTACACTGTGACCTCACATCCTGTCCCACGCATGGTCCTTCAACATCAGACGATTGGTGTCCGAGCCTGCACTCAGACAGCTGTGATGAAGCTCCCATCCATGATGAAGGAGGAGTGGGCAGTGAAGTCATCAGTGAAGGCTATTTTATGGTCCTCTGTTTTACAATTGACTACTTGTGAGTTCCTTCTTTCCAGGCAATGTGATGGGTTAATGTATGTAAACCCTGGAGATCTTTCTCACTATCTCTCTCTCTCAGTCACACTTGCATGCATGCATATACACACACACACACACACACACACACACACCTGTTTCATTCCAAGAATCCAAGGGTTCGACTGATTCGGTGCTGTACAAAAAAAGGTAAGCAAGTAACAAGGACCCCCTTGCTATGAGTAAGCAATAAGGGGCAGCCATGGCTGCATTCCAATTCAACGCTACATGCGACCTCCTGTGCCGCCCTTCCCTTTCAACTGTTGGCAAGGAGGAGTTGGTCTACATTTTCAGAGCAGAGTGCAACTGCTGCGTTTGCACTTCATCTTCCCCAATCGGCTATGGAGAGAGAGAGAGAGAGAGAGAGAGGGAGAGACAGAGAGAGAGAGAGAAAGAAAAAGAAGCACCACTGAAAAAAGAGCGTTCGGAGGATGGGGACTTGACCCATCTCGGACAATTACGGCTCTGGAGCCCAGAAACTCAGACCTCCTCCCCATGCCTGCGGCTGTGTGCCTGTTCTCTAGGGCCAGGCCCTCTGATTCATCAGAAACGTGAACCTTTCAGCAGCTTTGTGGACGCCAGGTTCACCAATACAGCACTTCTGAATGTTTATGAAATGGTTTAGGAGTGCTGAAGAAACGTGCTGGGCCATCTTGGATACATAAACGGCCTACGACGCACATCCTTTCTTCTAAAAGTGCTCTCAGGTCGAGGGAAACGGCTTTAATGTCACTGCTCTGTTGTTTATGGTTTTGTGAGACCAGTGGAAGGTTAGTTTTACCAAAACAGGCCATATGTGGGCACAGGTCTTGGACTTGCTTCGAGTGGGTAAAGGGCAAGTGAAGAGAAACAGATCTTCTGCAGGCCTCTTTCTGGAGACAGGGTTGTCACATTAGGAATACAAATGGAAAGGTTTGTTGTGTGAGAATGAAAAGAGGCTGGGCTTTCCCACGCGTGTGTTCTCACTCTCTCCATCTCTTGACCTTTTCATTAGCCTACAGTCTTAAGAGTCTCTGCTGTGGGGATTAGGTACAGATAAACTTTAGAGGGGGTTAACATGGTTCCTCTTCGAAACATGCCATGGTGGTCCTGTTTCTTTAGAGATAAGAGCTGATGTTCTAAAACCAACACATGTGCCCGCCCACGTGCACACACACACACACACACACACACGCACACAATAATAATATTCATTCACTGAGGGGAATCCCAAATGGTCATAGGGACATTATAAGGAGTTATGTGTGGTAGTAATGTGAATGCATGTGTTTCTTTGTCTCCTTCTGACAGTAAAACACAACAACCGATAATCAGGGATTATGTTTAGATCCAATTAGCCAGATAACATCTTATCTCTTACCAGTAAAGAGTTTTGCTGCTGTTATTCCTGACACGTTTCACTTTGTTACAAGTAAACCACGTTTTACCCACTACAAAAAGTACTCAAAAGTTTAGTCTACACAGAGAATAATAGAGACTGTTGTTTCTTTCAAGTGGGCACGGCCTGTAACACCACTGCTGTTCCAGTTGTCCCAGTCCACTGTAAGACCGTGGCCACTGTTCTCCCAGTCCACTACAACACTCTGCCTCACACCAGCTCAGGTTGATAAGAAAGCATGGAAGCTCTGTCACACACCCTGTTTATACAGGAACATCACAACTGTGCTTCATCCGTTAACCGCCTCAAACAGGGAAAGTCAGATCAACAGCCAGGCAAAGAAAACGTAGCGAAGGCCCAGTGGAGAGAAAGAAAAGTGAAAGATGTGTTGAAAATGGGAGGGAATATCAAAAGACTGGGCGGGCAGGGAAGGGTGTCGGTTTGGTGAAATGTTTGCATTACTGTTGTCCAGGTCTTATTCAGACACCAGAGCCTACAGTGACTTGCTTAGTGCAAGATCCACAGGCTCTCTGGCTGACTCAGCAGACTCTAATACCTCGTTGGACGAGTTTGTGATGGGGGGGGGGGGGGGGGCGCGGCCGCCCCGCCCCCCCCCCCCCGAGGCGGGTAACAAGCTAGTTCTCTTCTCCACAGGTCAGACCCAACGAGGTTCCTTCTCAGGGTTCTCTCTCTGTGTGCCATCAGCTGTCACCACTGCTTTTGTACTGGGTGGAGGGTCGGCAGGAAGACGGGGGTGGACATGTTCACACACACACACACACACACACACACACTGCTCTGCAGGGGAGAGGAGTGAGCACAGCAGCTTTTCGTACACACACACACACACACACGCGCGCACACACACACACACAGGAAACAAAGGATGTGTGGCATGTCAAACATGGAATTATCCAGCCTGTTCTTAGGCGAGGTGGGGATCCAGGAAACAGGAGTGGGGCATGTCTGTGATCACAACCTCTGAATGAATCATTTACCTCGGCTAGTTCTGTAAGGTTACAGCATTACTCAAACAAATATGGATTTTTGCAGACCTTCACATTTGTAGCGTTGTATACTCTAACCTTCTCTTCTTTTCCTGGATAACATGCATACTGTTATATAAACATTTCTATATTGCGGTCGTTTCACATGGGTGCCATGTTCAGATCTTTCTGATGGTAAACATCTTGCTGACAGTATGGTGTTGTCTTAAATGCTTCTGCAGGTGTTGCTCTTTGAAACCAAATCAGATGTGTGCTAGGATGATACACTCAAAGGAGCAGGATAACAACACTGGTTAACAATGCAATGCGCAAAAAAAAAAACAAACAAAAAAAAACAACCTGTTTCTGATGTTTCCACAGTGAAACCAGATACGTTTCCAGTATTTCTCTACCCCATAGGTTTTTGTTCTAATATACTTGTGGAACCCCTCTGTGTTGGCAAACCACTGCTGGACACTGAAGAGTGATATTCCTGAGAACAACAATATACATTAATCAAACACCTTGACATTTTAGAAGCATTCAGGAACTCGATTCATACTTTAAGTGTGTAATAACAGCCTTATTCATGAGTAAGATGTATTTATTTTTAAAATGAATCATTCTGTCACTTAAAAATAAGTGACTTTTTAAAAATATATATTTTTTAAAAAGAGACTTGAATTTTGCATATGAAGTACTATATGATCCATCTGTTTCTGTTTGTGACAAAAAAGTTAAAAGTAATGCCAATATAATTTATATGCACACATTTGGAGCAGTGATGTGCTCTTATCTGTTGTCCTGCCAAAGTGTGGGGGAGGTGCTTAGTGTTGGCCGCGGCTAACGAAGGCCACGCTAGCGCAGGCAGATTAGCGCCGAGCGGCTCTTCAGGCGGAGTTTGCGTGGGGTGTGCAGGATCGCTCTTCCTCTGATAAAGAGGAAGACTCCGGGGCCCTTCTCGAGCCGCTTGACTTTCGTTACCGCACGAGCCCAGCTGTGGCGTGGGGGAGGGTGGCGAGGAGCCTCTCAAACACGCGGTGTGACCAGAACACCAGCGTGGCCCTTGTCTCCTCTTTTCTTCTCGTTCAGTACTTCATAGGAAGGGCGCCTGGTCATCAGAGCGTTCATTCCTCTGAGAATTCCCGCTAAACTTTAAACAGGGACGTAGTTGCGCGGTTCTCCTCGAGCTGGTGTGTTTACAGAGGCTGTGGCGGGAGATATGGCGAGACGCCAGCACTGCTAGGAGGCATCAGGCACACAACATCTGCCAGGGAGAGGGTGGGCAAGGCCTCCCGTAGGGCTGGAGAACGGGTCCCAACCCCTACCTAAGAAAAACAACAAAACATGTACTTAAATGGTGTGGTTGTGTGTGATCGTTTTTTTTCATTTTTGTGGGAGGTGTACTTTTGTTTCAAGTTTGTCAGACAAAAAGTTTGTGTTGTCAGAACATAGAGGCTCCTTTTAATGACCCCCCCCCCCCCACTCTGAAAATCACTGACTCACAATGAGTCACAATGTCTCATCCTACTGAAGTCCTGCAGGTACAGAGGAAAATCAGCCGTTCAGCCAACCAGTCAGTGTGAACCGATCAGGGTCAACCAGTCAACAACCAATTCACATCAACACTTGCTCCCTTTTTAGTTTTTCAGTTTGCAATTAGTGTGGAATACAGCTACCAAATAGCAGTTAATTAACGTAGATGCTATTATTTTCTGGAGATAGTCCCTGCCATAGGGAAAATGATATGTGCTAAAGCTAAAGCTACACGTTTACAAAGTCCCAAACTACTTTGCTGGAACTCGGTGTGAATATGGTAATCACAGTAAGATCCGTCGAAGACAAGAACGTGCCAGCGTGGAGTGTGGATGACCTCGTCTCAGGTCTAAGCGTCATTACCAGTGCAGCGGTGGCCACTTCGTTTGGAGAGGTCCAGAGGTCACGCCCTCACGTGCACTGGAGGAAGCACGGCTAGCTTTCACTCTCTCAGCCTGGGCGTGTTGGGTCGTACCCGAGCTCTGAAAGTCAACGACACATGTAGTTAAAGGTAGGACAACACCAGAGAGATGACTTTGATTTGACCTTTTAGAAAAAGCTCAGCAGAGTCTGTACTAGACACGTCCACTTCATTCTTCTCATGTCATATATGCTCAGTAAAGCCTCTCTACGGTACGTTTGCATGCGGTGGAAGGTGGCGAGAAAGAAAATCTTATTTAGTTTACGTACAAGGGCCTTAACTAACACGCTGTGCTAATACAATGACACACTATTAATGTTGTACTTCAGGATATTTTGGACGGAGTTCCAATCAGCTGTGCATGTATTTGTTGGAATTGCAATGAAATTCCTAACTCGAGTTAACAACTCAAATGGGTTGGAGGCCAAATATTGTTGTAGCATATCCACATACGCAAGTTAAAACAGATTTTACCTCGGTTTTTACACCACAGAAGGAAGGATCTTTGTGTGTAAAGCTCCTAAACTCCGAATCCTCAGATGTAGCAGGTGTTTTTTGTCTGTAGTCCTCTCTTCCCACTTTAAGGTTAACTGGATCTGTTGAGCACATAAGCACTGACGATACATTTAGGTCAGGGGAACAGATTATTTGGTCATGATTTTAAAACAAGGTTAATCTGATCACTTCATTGTCTTTTAAAACCTAAATGAGGTCTCTCATGCTTCCTCATGCAACCTACAACTACACCTTGGCTAAATGGTTGGAAGGTCTGCCGCTGCAAGGTTCCTGACCGCCCAGCCCAGCCCAGCCCCCCCCCCCCGAGGGAAACCCCATCTGCAGCGCAGGCTCTGAACCTGAAAAATACATGGGTTGCATTAGGAAGAACCATAAAAAACACATTGTCCCAGATCAGAAATGTGGATACTCAAAGAAGGATCATGTATCTCATGATCTTCATGAGGTTTAGCGTTATCAGTCACATCCATCCCATTTTAGAGCACTGTTCACTGGAAAATCTGGAATATTGATACACGCTTGAAAGCTTTGAGTGTGCTGTCAAGGATTTATTTATTTTTTTACAAGACAAACATCATTTGTCAAAGTAAATTTGTACAATTGTTAGGAAGGTTGTAAATTAAAGCTGTAATTTGTGTCTGATAAAACAATATATTAACGGTCCTTTTGCAGTAACGTTTAGACTTCCAGAAAATGTTCCTGTTGCTAAAGGAAACCAGTGCATGCCGTGTGGTCCATCTAGTGAAAAAGCCATGCTATTGTGGTATGTGTTGTGGTGTTTCATTGGAGCTGTGCATTGCTATCTTCAGTATCACTATTCACAGACATGGACAAGAACAGGGCCAGATCTTCTTGACCTTAGCACACAATGCATTGCTGAGCGACGGTATGAAATATTCATACCCTGGGATGCATGCAAGGCCATTTGGCTAGTTTCCTCTACTCATTGACTTTCTGCTGGATTTTAGTATTGGGCTGCAGTCTCAGGGAGCATTGGCTCAAAGGAAAGATTTACACAGCCTGGTATCTCCTATTCACTGATTAAATGAAGGTGCTGAGGAGCGTGTTACGTGCACTGTATCTGTTATAACATGTACGTGTTTTTCCTTTGTTAGTGGTCTGGCAGGCATGGTCTTCCAGGTACAAACCTACATTATTGATGAAGTGACTTGGGTTAGTTCCTGCAGTCTTTTAACTCAGGCAGCTGTTGGAGCTGGACTTGCTAGATTAGTGGAGACGGAGAAGGTCTCGCCTCGCTGAGTTGTGGTGGTTCCGTGGCTTTATTAACAGGAAACGTCTGCAGCGTGTGGCCTAACGAAGCAACAGCGCAAATTACTGAGGCAAAGATGACGTTCCTCCACATGCAAATGAACTCAGCAGAATGTATATTTCAGTGTAGTATGAATTTGAAACCCAACAGTAGCACGATCACACCGGTGGTCCCTGGTAGGTGACCTGTAATTCATCTTGACGCTTGTATTAGTCCTGAGACAATCTATCTATGTCTGTGCTTTCTTCAGACAGCATACAAAAAAGCATCTCCTGCCAGTGTTAAGTGATCAGTCAAGGTTTACAACATTATATTTCATCAGCTGCTGCCTCTCTGTTCCCTGGACGCTGAAGTGGATATTTTAGGAAAAAATAAAAATGTCCAGAAATTATGGATTATTTACTGACACACAAGGACAAAAGGAAAACGGCCTGTGTGGAAGTGGAAGGAACCCCGTGGCTTTTCTGATCTTTTTGGAAGTGTTGTGACACTGTTTTGTTTGGGTCAGTTTTCCTGAAAAGCTGCTCATTGGTCAGGAAGCCGTGAGATGTTGTGTGGTGCAGCGTTCTCCTGCGTACACTGCTTCTGCTCCGCTCCTACACGTTGTCTGTGGTGCCCCTCTGGGAGACAGGCGCCACAGCCCGGGTCGGAGTGTCGGGCTTCAGGCACCGGTGGGGTGGGGTGGGTGGGGGCTGGGGGTGAGGTGGGGTTGTTTCTGAGCCCTTCCTCCTCTCTCGCTGCCTTTCATGTGCCCGATGTAGGAACGGCCAGTGTCCAGCCCGGGTCCGACCCGGCCCCGCGGCAGAGCTGTCGGTCTGGATCACTTGCACAACACCTCCATCACGAGCTGCGGGACTTTGTTGAAATTTTAATGCGACTTCGACCTAGATTCTGCGTCAGGATGCAGTGTGTGTGTGTGTGTGTGTGTGATGTGTGTCAGTCCCCCACTGTCAACCGAAGAACGCGGGATGCAGTTGATAGGGAGCTGGAGGAGAGATGTGGCGTGTGAACAACAGCTCATGACTTCTCTGCAGTTTTTTTTTTTTTTCCCCCTCTTTATTTTTTTTTTTACTGGTGTGGGAAAAAAAGGCTACATTGATATCTGTCAGTGTTTCTCTAGTTTTATTATATTTTTTTGCCAGCATAGAAAGGAAAAAAAAATACATGCACCAGGAGTGAATTTTTAATGAAAAACAAAACAAAACAAAAATATGCCACATTTCAGAGGAGCTGTTTTGTGTAGAAAGTGCAGGGTAGGAAATGTAAAGTAAGGTACGGCTTCCTCCTGATAGTCCCGTCGAAGCTCAGCACGCAGGTTGACAGGATGAAGACTGAATTGCAGCTTTTCGTGGTGTCATTCGACAGTTTTGTGTGCTCTCCCTGTCCGGGCTCCTTTGTTGCTATTAGAGTGAGATCCACTTAAGCAGGCGAGGCTGTGTGAAGGCTTCTGGACCACTGAAAGCACTAAAGCATCTGTAATCATAACATAGAGAGAAGCAGCCAAACTTGGGAAGGTCTTTCTGCTGAACCAGTGACAAGCCCCTCCCTCTCCACACAGAAAGCTGGGTTTCGTCTCCATCCGTTCCGGCCCTGATCCAGTGTCTCGCTCATCTCAGCTGAAGACTTACATGCCTGAATTTGTAAAGCATTCCGTATTTCGGCTGCAGTAGGAAGAACGTATTGTGACACATGGATATGTTAATTGCAGTTTATGTGAAAAGCAATGACCATGATATTCCCAGATGCTACAAGCTACAATAAACAAATAAACAAACAAATAAACAAACAGGTCACAGTCAAGGCCCAAAACTACATGTTAAACGTATGAATTTTTGATGTGTGAGACCTGAGCCAGTTCCAGTTTCCTGCAGCATTCTCTCCGTCTGCTGCAGCAGCTTCCATGCCTGACCGCAGCCACAGTTCCATGTGCTGAAAGTCAGAGGCAACCGGCTCTAATTACTACGCCCCCTCTCCACACTTGCACCATGCAGGGGTCAAAGGCCAAGCCTCAACACCTGCCCCAAACTTCTCATTTTGTAATTAATGAAGTTCCAGACAGTTGCCTCTCTCTCTCCTCCGAGCGCAGGGCTGATGGTGGTCGGGCACACGGGCGACTGTGGCCCTGCGAAGAACGGGAACTGTATAAAAGAAAAGAGCAGGCCAGCGATTCTTCATTGGTGATTAAAAATAACCTTTACTGCAACAGGGAAGCTGTTAGCACTGGCCTTTCATTTCTGAAAATGCCATCTCTGACTCGCCCCTAATGATGCTACAGTGCTTTCAAGGCAATTACACTGACTCCAAATTGATCCCAATGCATTGGATGCAGTGCTCAGCCCAGCCTGATGTGGTGGCCAGTCCCTCCACCTCTCCTGCTCATTAGTTTGCGCGCTCGCAGCTGCAGGGGGTTGTGGGCCGGTGGGCTGGCCTGGGGGGGCGGAGCTGTCGGGAGACAGTGGAGGGTAGTCACGTCTACCCTGACTCGGACCACCTCCGCTCGCCGACTCGGCAGACGCTGGCTCTGGACCGTCTCTCCACCCACGGGGGCGTGTGCACCGGTGCCGTGGACGAATCGGGTGCTGCAGCAGCAGGATAGGCAGCTGGCAGCACGACAGCTCCACCCCCCCCAACCGCAGCAGCCCGCTACAGGAAACCTTCCATCAGGGACCGCCAATCACTCCATTAGGAGCACGTTCTGCAGTGATAACAGACGGACAGGGTGATGTTTCTCCTCTCGCCGCAGAGGGTCTGGTACCGCCCCCCCCCCCTTTCTCCCCCTCCCCCTCCCCGACGCAGCAAGCCGTCCTCCACCAATTATCAGCAAGGATCCGCTTGCCTCATTTGAATATTCCTTTTTTGTCTCTCCCACCACTATACATTCGCACTGCCGGCTGACTCCATAACAGCCCGGAGCAGGGTTGTGTTTTCGTATCGCGGAGGTGTGCGTATCGCGAGTGCAGGGTAATTTACCTCCAGAAAACCACACAGCCGCAGCGGCTGATCCGTAGCAGGGAGCTGCTGTTGGCGTCAGGAGTAACTAAGGCACTGTATTATAGAACCATGTTTTTGAAATCCCCCACTCAGATGTTCGGGCTGCTACCTCGAAGACGGTGCTGCTCTGAATATCCTCTTTGGAGAAAAGTGCTGTAATTGAATTTAATGCGAGTCGAGGTCAAAGCGCAGCGCCGTTTGAAACGCGCCGTCCTGCCCCGTCCTGATTGGTTGCCTGCGACGCACTCCGTTCCTTCACCGTTCCTTCTCCTATGGCAGCGTTTCCTGAAAAGGTGTCTGAGGGAGGGGCCTCGTCGGGGGGGGGGGCTGGGGGGG
>JAOYMR010000013.1:1426667-1440905 GCA_025802075.1 Tenebrosternarchus preto | reverse complement strand
GGTGTTGTTCGGTGCGCTGCGCGCTCCGGCGCGGGCGCCGGCCCCCCCCCCCCCCCCGGAGGTGTTACAGGGGTCCTTTTTTTAAACCGGATGTGTAAAATGAATGCGTTGGAATGAAATATTTCGCCCAGTTTCCTCTGGGGGTTGAGGGGGAGTGCACAGACCAAACGAAAGAAGGAAAGTGTGTGAGAGAGAGAGAGAGAGAGAGAGAGAGAGAAGGTGGGAGGGAGGGACAGAAGAACTGCTTCTTGACCTCATTTGTTAATGTGTAACAGCCCTTTCTGTGGGCTCCACTTGACAAGTGTTGCACAACCCCCTGTGTTTTCAAACAGCGGTTCTTTGCGCTGTGGCCGTCTCTGTGCTTTGCAGAGGAGGCATGGGGGAATGGGTGTGGCCATTAAATGGGGCATGGGTGTGGCCATTAAATGGGGCATGGGTGTGGCCAGCTGGGAGCATTAAAGCCCTGTAAGTGGTCAGCCTTAACGAGGTCAGTCCCACAAACCAGCCCACTCTCCTGCTATTCCGCTCAGACTACTTTTACTGCCTCTCCTTTTCTGCCGCCTTGTTTTGAAAGTTTCCGCATAGCAGCCACTTTATGAAGCGGCTGCTGGAGATGCATCGCTAGAGTTTATGGTGGTTGCATATAAACCAAGGGCAGCAAGCAATTAATTGGTCCTTTAAAATCAAAACATTTAAACGTCACATTTGCAGATGATGTTTCTAGACAGAACTTCCAGTTAATGTGCAGCTGAAAGCTTTTAAGCCATCTAAAATTCTGAGCTGCTAAAAGGCTTGAAGATCAAATTACATCTAAACCACTTGTGACATTTTAAGACAATTCATTGTCGTCACATTGTTGGAGGGAAAACAGTTCTGTAGCTCTGGAGGTCTTACAACCCATCTTGTCCAATTTTGGACAAAAGCGTATCAGTGCAAACACTTGACCTTTGGCTTCTGTGCTCAGTCAAGAAGAAAATCAACTCCAGCTCATCCTCAGCACCATCCTGGCAAAGGGCTCTGCACTCACTGGTCAACAAAGGCAAGTGCATGTAATATAAATGGGGTGGTAGCGAGTCCATACTCTTTGTGCTGAGGAGGTTCAAAGTAATGGCTATGATTTCAATCAAGATCCGACTGGGAGGCAGGATGAAGGAACTCTCCAATACAATCTCATCAACCTCCACCTCATGTGAAAAGCGTAACCGAAGATGTGACGAGCGTTAAAATTGTAATGTGGTTCAGCCAGGATCGAGCCTGTTACAGTGTCTCTGAGGCACACTACAGCCTCACAGACGCTGGAAAGTGGCGCTGTGTTGTTCTTTCTTTTGTGTTGTTCTTTTTTGCGCGAGCGGCCCGGCTGAAGGCGTGTTTGTTGCGAGTTCCGGGTTCTGTGGCAGCACGTTGAGGGCGTGTCAGGTGGCGCCCGAGGGGGAAGAGATTAAGGCCGTGAGAAGGGGAGGTGGCGCGTACATCGATCGGACGAGTTTGACTTTTTTCCGTTTGAATGACGGATGAGTGCAGACTCTGTGATTTCATCGCCTCGGTGAGAAAAGCGCGAGACAAAGGGCTGGAACCTGAGGCAGAGTACGGCGATAATTGAACTTATGACTCTCTAAAGGAGAATTTCTCTCTCCCTTCCTCCCTCTCAGGCTGCCTCTTTCTTGTCTGTCACCATATATAACTCTCCATGACACCTTATTTAGTTGTCTATCTTTTTTTATACACCCCTTCATTACTCTTTCTTTAGGTCTGTGTTTTGCTCTTCTGCCGCCTGATGGAGGGCTGCAGCGTAAAAGCATAAGCAGGTCACAGCTGATAGAGAACAAGGACAAGAGCTCTCAGGAAAAAAAATAGGAAAAAAAAGAAAGGAATACAGAACAGGATTTATGGTCAGGGCTATTTTGGTTGGAGTCATGGGGCTTCCAACATTAGTGGTATTGTTCCTCCTTGAGAGTCCTGATCAAACTGAGCCCTCAGTTGGACAAAACTATTCTGTAAAGAAAAAAAAGTATTTCAAAGTCAGTTGCATTTGGTTTAAAGCAACGTTTTTCGTCCTTTTAGTGAGTCGTGCATTTCTACCTCTTCCAGCACCTTATCTTTAACGAGAGCTTGTAACTATTGATTTTGAAGATGACTTTCCACCCTCTCAGTGAGCTGTGAAAAATATATATCTCACATTGCATTCAGCATTCATTCACGCCCTGCAGGTCTATGGAATCATCTTCATATATATTTCAAAAAGTGCGCAAGCCCTGTCTCATGCACCCTCAAACGATAGTGCAATAGGCAAGCAACAGCTGATCTCCATTGAAGCTGCAGCCTCTCTCTCTCCCTCACCATCACCTCTCCCCCCGCCTCTCTCTCTCCCTCTCTCGTTCTCTTTTTCTCTTTCTCCAAGCCCCACGGCTCCTTCTTTGATCTCGCAGGGACTCGAACGTTCGGTCTGAGGGTTTAATAGGACACAGCTGAAGCCCAGCTCCCTCGTTATCCAAGTGAGGGGGGGGGGGGGGGGGGTTGGTTGGGGTGGTGGGGGGGGGTGGTGTGTGTTGGTTTGGGTGGGGGGGGGGGGGGGGGGGGTGGTTGGTGTTGTTGTGGGGGGTTAGGGGGTGGTAGGTTTGGTAGGTGGGGTTGTGGGTGGTAGGTTTGGTAGGTGGGGGTTGGGTGGGTATGGATTGTAGCACGGGGGGTAACTCTAGCCGACGGAGCGAAGGAGCGATGGAAAGTTTATGCAGAAAGAGAGAAGAGCGAGTGAGTGAGAAGGGCAAGCAGTTGGCAGAGTCACGAGGCCTGCGGGTGGCTGGGGTGTGTGTGTGTGTGTGTGTGTGTGTGTGTGTGTGTGTGTGTGTGTGTGTGTGTGTGTGTGTGTGGGAGGAAGACAGAACACAAGTCCACTGTTTCCTGTGTATTCGTGGACAGATGAAAGTGTGTTCAGGCTGTTGTTCTGTCTGGAGGCTCGAGGCGGTTTCTCATGGAAGGGCAGGGGGAAGAGGACAGTATCGGATGGGGTCGAGGGGTGGAGCTGCAGAGCCTTCAGCAGCACCACCACACTCACAATGATTAATATTACACCATCACCACACAGCAGGGATACAACAACCTCCAACCACGCGGGCGTGACGTAGTCAACGATACGCGTGTTCAGCAGAAGTTCGACTTACAAATCCGTCGGGGAAGCTGGGAGGGGGCGGGGCCTGGGGAGGCTGTCGAACTTTCCCTGTTGTCGCACACGAGTTGGATCGGAGGCTCCTCCCCCAGGAAATGCGGGATCAGATCCGGATCAGTCTGGATGGAAATCGGAGCAGTGAATGACCCTGGAGTTTATTTATGCCTCCGTGCTCTCAATTAGACACTAATTGGCATGTCTTAGGGGGGTGGAGTCATCAGTCCTTAATGAACCTCCTGATCCACAGAAACCCCTGGTAAGTGACACGTGTGTGTGCATGCATGCGTGTGTGTGTGTGTGTGTGTGCGTGTGTGTGTGCATGCATGCATGTTCGTGTGTGTGTGCGAGTGCATGTGTGTGTGTGTGCATGCGTGCGTGTGCATGTGTGTGTGCGTGTGTGTGTGTGTGTGTGTATGTGTGTGTGCGTGTGTGTGCATGTGCGCGTGCATGTGTGTGTGCGTGTGTGTGCATGTGCATGTGTGTGTGTGTGCGTGCGTGCGTGTGCGTGCATGTGTGTGTGCATGCGTGTGTGTGTGTGTTTCAGCACATAGCACAGCCCACAAGCTCTGAAGCTTCAGCACCGGCTCAGCTCTGTGTGGAGCTGGTTGTTTGGAGTTCTGTGAGCTTTCACCATATTGGCCTGTCAGTTTCTACAGTAACCGCACACCGGGCAACGGAGAATTCCAGAATGCAAAAACAGATTCCACTGTTGAGATTTATGAAGGGTTGGAGAGGATCCTTTCAAAACCAACATGTATATAAAGTAATTTATACACGTGTGTGGTTATTCTCCTAAATGGGTTTATTTAGGTTTTTACTCTATACATAACATACAGCAGTTTTGTATATTGTAGCTTTTTTGTGAAACTTGTTAACATGTTGTTAGCATCTAGTTTATGATGATATCCTCAGAAACGTATTGCCTGCAGTATGTCTCTTCTGTTGTCTTGACCGACCATTCATCTGAGAGGTCATTAATCTTGGCCATATCTTTGCAACACGAGTCTGGGTCATGTCTGGTCAGAGCGTGTGCGCTAACACGTGTGGAACGCTGGGAGTCAAACGAGCTCCCAACCAACATCGCATTTGTCAGAAATAAAACATTCCCAAATCGTTACGTGTTTCAGAACAAAAGTGTTCAAGTTAAAGGGTAGAACTTCAGTTTAAAAACTGAACTTTACAGCTGTAAAGATCCGAGAAGATTAGCATCCCAGACCCCTTTATAGGATCTCATTATTTAACACGGCACTGTGAGCAGGTATAAACTCTCTAATATTCCACATAAACCTTATACAACCTTACATAATACCTTACTAAATCACATTTTCTTGTATTTCTCAGTCCCTAACCACCAAGATGTTTAGCACATTAAGTAGAATCTGAGAGAGTGAACGAGCCTGGCTAGCTAACGGGAAATATGTTCCTCTTTTGTGCCTGGGGCACCGAGGCCTCAGGGTTGTGCTCCTCTTGGCCTGGTGCCAGGGTCTTAACGTAAGGCTAACAGGAGCGTTCCTTTTATCACGATGGAGGAACCTGATATGAGGCCTGATATCTGGGGCACGAGCACCCCCTCCTCCTCCCTCCTCCCCGCCGATGCCAATCGCGGCACCTGGCAGTGCCCAGAGGCTGGCGTGGCGTGTAGCTGCCATGCCAGCCGCCCTCTTAGATGGGTCTGGGGGCGGGGGTTGGAGGTGGGGGGGGTAGTCAGTCCTCCTCCAAATAAGGAAGGCTGGGGGCAGGGTGAGGGTGGAGAGAGGGTTGGGGCCAACCGACGTTTGGGCAGAGTGACCGCAGACTGGCTGCTCAGGTCTGAAAGGCATAAATGCATAAATGAGGGCAAAAGGACTGCAGAGGTGCAGTGAAATTACTGACAGATGCAGCTTGGGTTAGGTGAAACACACACACACACTCGCAATCGGACACATGCCCACACCAACATACACATGCACAGACACATGGCCACACAAGCAGCCACCAGCATGCACGCACGCACGTGCACACACACACGCACACACACACACACACACACACACACACACACCCGCACGCGCACAGTGACCGTTCTGAAAGCGAGTCGGGCTATCAAAACACCCGTCATTCACGAAACTAAACTAGTCACAATCGGGTCAAATCCAGAGCTGAACCAGGTGACCTTCCTGAAGTTCTTTGTGAACATAATATGGAGGCAGGTCTTCCATCACTGCTCCTGTGAAATCTCGACCTCCGTGAAAAACCTTTACTTTGAAAATCCGATTAAGACTTCGATTTCGAAAGCGCCCAGCTGACCTACCTACAACCACATGGGCCTCACGAAAGCAGGTGCTTCCCTCCTGCTCCTCACGTCATTTCGTGCTCGAGGGAACAAAACTGTAACCTCCTTTCCACCTCTGACAGCCAGATCCGGAGCACCTCCCATGGGCGGGACAGAAGGAGGCAGCAGAGGCAAGAAGCCCATGGCCAAAAATTCTCTCCGAAAAGCAAAAAATATTGATTACAGGGCAGATATGCACAGTGTTGTAGACTTCTGTCAGTTTCAGCGTCCATCATGTCTATAAGGGTTGTTTCAGCACTGGGATTACATTATTAGTAGGTATGTCTGGTTTGTCAGATGTTTTTGGGGGTGGGAGGGGATGGCTCACTGTCGATTGACTTTTCTGGTATGCTGAGGTCCTTCCATCCTAACAGGTGTTCACTTAGTGCTCAGATGGTCGTGCTTAAACCTGCCTCTTGCTTGGACAATATGAGTCAGACAGATTTCAGTTGGTCTGACCTACCCAAGCCCACACAGGCCGAGTGAATGGCTGTGTACATCTTTGCATACCTCAGCAAAAAATAGGAAGAAAAAGAAATTAACATGTTGAAAGGTTTTGGAGTTTCCGACTGGAGCCTGTTGCCTTGGAATGAGGATAAGCTGAGCTCCCACACCCGAACTGCACACAAAAAAAGGGGCGGTTCATTGAACTAAACGAGGAGGTTACTGTGAAGGACAAGGCCACAGAGGTATCAAATGTACTAGTGTGCACATTTCATAGTCGTTGAGGGAACTAGCCAATGCTTCCCCTGATCCAATCAGATTCTTCTAAAGGGGTCTGAGGCTGTGTGTCCCTTTACATCATTGGCTGTTTAAATGCCTGGGCAAATGTTGTTTGCAAGTGAGTGGAAGATACCATTGCTGGTAGGAGGAGGTTAAAAGACAAAAGAAATGGTAGGGTCTAGCACCAATTAGGCATTACATGTCTGCTTTAATGGAATTTGTCTGTAGGAGTGTCGAATTCCCAACAAAACACAACTGGATTCGCATCTGGTCAGCAGTACAAATCTCGCCTGTTCCACTCAACAGTGAACACTACATAGGCAGCCTTCTTAGTCCAAAGTCTCGGACTGCCATGTTTTCGTTTAACACTCCTGTTTTCTCCTTTCTCTTCTTCCTCTAATCGTTTACCCTGTAGCCATGTGGCTCTCCAAGCTGTCATTAATTAAAACTCATAACTCCAGTTGAACAAGAACGCAAAACCTTTAGAGCCTGATTTTCTAATCAGTCCAGTGCCCCAAATAGGTCAATTAGCCCTTAATCACTTGAGCACACATCTCCAAATCTTAATTATGAGACCATGATTCAGCAGGCATCAGAAACGTTAATCACCAGCCATAATAATTATTAGATACATGGTTTGGTGGAGGTACAATTTATTCGGTGAGTGGATGAATCAGAGCTAAAACTGGAAAAAGCTAATGGTTTAAAGAGAGCTAAAATAAAGTCTTCAGTCTTTAAAACACACACACACACACACACAACCCTGACTGTGTGTTCTGGTAATTGTAGTTGTTTTGTAGTCCAGCACTACATCTTAGCGTTGTGTGTTTCAGTGGTAGGTCGCTTGTTAAGTGCACATGAAATGCTTGTTAAGTGATCGTGAAATGTCTTTACTCTGTATAAATATGTTTTGATAAACAAATATGTATTTATAGTAGTACATTTTATTTTTGCTTAGAACCTATAGCAGTATTTTGATTTTTCAAGATATCATATTAATGCACTTGCAAAATGATTGATTTCATATTGTTTTTTATTGCAAAATATGCTAAAACCATAACAGACACAAAGACATAAATCATCCTGTTAAAGAAAGATACTCACATGATGGTTACATTAATTTCTCAAAAGACTGAACACAGCATCATTAATGATCTAGATAGGCTTTCTTCCATTCCTCTAGGCAAAATACACCTTCATATAATTTGTTCCGTTGTATTCAAAAAATAAAACTCAGAAATAAATATGATGAAAGTAAAGCAGCTGCAGTACCTTCAACTGTGTAGAAAATTCACACCTTAAAAAACAAACAAAAACACACATCTGCCCTTTCGTTTACAGTATACAGTGAGACAAACAGCAGAGAGGTTCGATCACAGCACAAAATGGCGGCTTGGCCTATCTGGTGAAGCTGATGCAACATAAGAAAACCATGGGAAGAGGCATGTATGGGTTGGTGGTCGAAAAAGTTATTTTCGCCATGTTTTACAAACAAACAAACAAAAAAATAGCTTACACTGAGCATTCTGTCCGAGACTACGGAGGAATAAAATAAACTTCACCGGCACCATCACATCTACCTGGAGAAGCTTCGACTAGGATGGAGTGGAGCTCACCATCGCAGAACCACACGCACTACAGCCAATCGACACACTTGGCACTCACACTCTGGTCAATTTTACGGTTAACTGTTGAATCACTGTGCAGTTCTCCTTGAGAACGTTAGAGTGCCCGTTCTGGCCCGAGCGTTCTTTTAACACACGGCCAGGAGAAGACAAAGGCTGCTTGTCGTCAGTTAATGTTAACTGAAAAAACCACAGGCGTTAGTCAAGGAGGAAATCACACTGATAATAATCAAAACTGTGGGTGCATTTCATCTACAGCAGAGCTTCCATCACGAGGAGTTATATATGCATAAAAATAACAGAAAAAGTGTAAACTGAAATTAGTGACTGAGGAACACATGGTGATGATAGAAGATTAGGAATTGCTGAGTCATCCTCCCAGCATACAACACAACAGGAGAAGGGGGGCGGTTTCTGCTTCCACTGTCTTATGTTAAACAAGGGAAAATGTTAGAAAGAATCACAAACACTTTGTTCCTTCAAAGATCTGGCAGGCTTATAATGTCCTTGCGTCAATCAAAGCCAGCAAATAAGAATTTCTTCTTAAAAACTCTGAAAACCATGTAAAACTACAGGAAGCGGAATTCTGCTGAACGCCGGGATCCGGTCTACACGGCGCCGACTGGCGGGTTTTTCTGCCGAGGGTTGGGATACCGTCCGTCTCCGTACACGGTCGGGGGTTCCGTCCCAGCCACTCGCCGTCCGGTCCGAGTCGCGTTATCGTAGCGGGGAGCCTCGCGCGAGGCCGGAGTGGGTGAGCGAGACGCGTCCTGCTGGATTGGCCCCCGGGACACGGGCGTGCGCGGGGAGCCCGGAGCCCGAGGAAGGACTTCCCTGCCAACGGCAACACCGTAGGAAGGACTGGGGGTCACGTGACGAGCGGTTTGGGGAGAGCGGTCGTCCACGGGCATCCGTCTGGAGAGAAGGAAGGGAAAAAAAAAAAACATCCATTAGGACATTCATCAAAACCTCAGGCACATGCCATGGCTGTGGGTGTGGACTGGTATGTGGAGGAGACCAAGTCCATATCTGACTCTTTTTGATGGTGGTGAGGGGAAGCATTTTGCCTTTTAGAAAAGGCCATTCGTTACCTGGAAGGTAACAGATATGCAGGCTGTACTGTGAGAACGCTGGAAGAATGTGGAGCGTATAGAGCACTGCAGGATGCAGTACAACTGGGGGCATGTCAGAAGTGTTTAAGGGTGAACAACAGTGCTGTGTGTTCCATCAGCAGCACAGCCAGAGTGTCTGGCAACCCTGACCACCCAAGCACAGTAAGAGGCGTATTACAGTCTAGAGTGTGAGAAAGAGGGGGAGAGAGAGAGAGACAGAGAAAATGAAAGGGGGAAAGAGTGAAACAGAAAAAGATAAAGGGGGAATGAAAGGGGAAGAGAGAGAGAGAGAGAGAGAGAGAGAGACTATATCAGCTGCTATGCACACACATGACCATGTAATATGTACAGGAAGACAAACGAGACCACAGTGACTGTCAGCTGACGGTCTCATCTGGAGATAAGGAATTGCTCTTGTGATCTTCCTGAATGTCTCAGTAGTCATGGATTCATTTCATGCTGCACCCCAGCGTTTGCCAATCTGGCCGCTGCAAGAGACACATAACTGATTACATTCCTGATGAATGCTAACAAATCCTAGAGTTGCCACCAGGAGAGAGGCAGAGCGATGGAGACGCAAGGAGAAAGAGGGAGAGAGGGAGAAGGAGGGAGTGTGTCAGCGAGGTAGTGGGGACCGAAGTTAAAAACATGGAAACTATTTTAGAAGCACCATTAGACAGACACCTTCACCAATTGTATGTACGATATGACTAATGAGCTGAGAGTCGGAGCTGAGAGTCTGAGCCAGATTCCCTTTTAGTTGGCCACAGGCAATGAAGGCCATCATCCTGCCCTTCTGAACGGCGTTCGCCCATCCCTGAGGACCGAACGACTCATGCTCAACTGCTGTTCACAAGGAACTCTGCTCTGCTTCGGCCTTCAAAGCTCTTAAAGAGTCTGAGCTGAGAGTCTGAGCTGAGTCTGGGTACAAAGCAGCCCTTAGCAGGACCACAGATGCTGCATGGCACGTACAGGCCTCAGCCCCAACCACTCTGCATACAGCGGCCACTGTAGTTCACCTTCGACTTCATGTCAAATGAGGCTGTAGGGATCATGGCGGACTACAATTCCCAGCTGGTCTGTGATGCAGGAAGCTGGTTATGGTCTCTAGGGGAGGGAATAAAGGCAGGAGTAAAGGCAATGCTGCAGCTGAGGATTATGGATATTCTGCACGGACGCACACACGCACACACGCGCGCGCACACACACACACACACGTTTGTCTCTGAGGTAGAGTGACACACACATACAGATCTCCAGGTTCTCACAGCAGAATCATGCAAGGGTGTTGTGAGGCAACCTTGTGTGCATGAGTGTGTGTGTGTGTATGTGTGTGTATGGGTAGGAAGGTGTTTGTCATGATGAATGAGCACATGTCAAGAGATGAACATAGAATAAATGTTAAGACTTACTCACCAGTTTGTAAAAGTGAGGAGCCTCAGTACGTGAATAAAACAACAGTCTGGTCAAGAACAACCTTTCAGAAAAGGCTCAAGATCTATAAAGTCTCTTCTACAGTTCATCTGTGAGAAATACCGCGTGTGTGTATGTACGCTAATAAAACTGATTCAGAACAGATGCTAGTCTATGTGAAGGAACGTGTGCGTGTGTGTGTGTGTGTGTGTGTGTGTGTGTGTGTCTGCATGGATGCTGTTGTGAAGGTCCTTAATAAAGCAGGACTAGGCTGAGTCTAATTCAGTTCACATGGACAAGTACAACTGCGGTAATGAAATGCCATGCAATCAATCAGTCTCATAGAGGATCCCACTTACACACCATCTCTTGGGAAACTGAGCACATCCAGTGTGTGTGTGTGTGGGAGAGCGAGTGTGTTTTGGACACTGACATATTTTCCATCTTACAAGAGAGAAATCCACTCACATGAGCCAGACTTGCACCTGCCCAAGCACTCTGGAAGGAAATTCTTCTCTTGATTCCTTATTTGACCCTGAGTTCTTAAGCTTCCTCTCGTGTGTACACACACACACACACACACACACACACACACACAGGGTGTGCCAAACAGCTGGTGGTTAGGGAATATGGGGGATTATTCAGGAGTCCTTGAAATCGGAATAACTGCGTGATCACAACATAACTCCAAATTTCCTGACCCAAGCAAGCCCCTCTTAAGACATTGGATGCATTTCTGTGCTTTCCATTACATTTAATGGCTCACATAACCATTCTTTTTAAACGATAAATATAAACGAAAAAAACGAAACAACTTTGTTAAAACGTGAGAGTTTTAGCACTGTCAATCTGACGTTTTCACTGTAAGAGAACCGCAGTTGCTCTCCGAGGGACCCCAGCGCAAGGTTTTACTTTCAAACGATGATTTCATTACTGCCGCCGTGTTTTCAAAGCCATCGACGTTAAAGCATGAAACAACCGAAAACGTAATTTAAACCTCTGAGATGTAATGAAAGAAGAAACAGAGAAATCGCGTTTTATTATTATTTTGTAAGCGAGTGAGTAACACGTATCTGGACGACCTGAAAGATGTCACAATCAAAATTAAAACTAACACTGGATCTAGCAAAGCCTTTTGAAATTCGGTTTTCCTAGTCAATCCTGTATCCCGTTACTCAAGGAGCTTGAATGGGCTATAAAACTTGAAAGAACAAAAAACTCTGATATGAAGATCTGTATTTTCCAGCAACTCTTTGTATATGATTTATGTGGTTGAACTGTACTTTGTTTTTTAATCTCCCACAACAGAAGACCTGGGAGAAATTCTTTAAACTTGAGTCCAGAAAATGGCAAGAGTGTAGCTGACTGGAATCCAGAAAACCTCAAGAGGCCTTGAATGCCACTTGACGCTGTTCCACTCTGAAGTGTTTGTGAGGGTAGAGCCTGATGATTTCATTCTGAGCAATGCACTGAAGTAGCGACATCTTAGGACACGACTGAAAACACGCTATTCTAAGAGCTCAAAAGATTCAAAACAAATGTGCACTTTATGCACCATGAAAGCATCATTCAGCTCGTGACTAAACATCTTTGCGGAAGGTGAATTCACACGGTTTAATAACCTACAAAACAATCTTGTGTGTGTATGTGCGCTTTTGTGTGGTGTTTGAGGTAAGCGTACTTCGCTGACCTAGCTTTCATCAAGCGATCACAGCCTTGGATGTTCTGAGTATCGATCCAACCAGCGTATGCCTGGAGGTGGTAATACAAAGCTGTCATAGCTCCAGCCAGGCTAGTTCACGATACAGAAAAAATTAAATCTTGGCAAGAAAAACACACATTTAATGGTTTGACTTGAGAGAATCTAATACTTCTCATCTCTCATTATTTGTTTTTATGAGAGTATTACAAGATTTAAATCTATTCCAGACGTTTAATCATTTTAAGTAATCTTATCAAGTATGATTATCTCACTTCAGCAAGCATTTTGCTTCATTAAAAAATGAAACCTACCTAGAAACAGGTTGAAAATGTGATGAGAACAAACAAATAAAGAACTCTGTGCAATCAGGAATGAACATGAGGTTTAGACAGCCTTCTGTAAGAGTCAGGCAGGGTGACTATCCAGTCCCACAGACGAGGCCTTGTGAGGAGGTTAGTGAGGAGTCAAGCAAGGAGTTGAGTGGATATCAGAGATGCCAGTTCAGTTCGTCAGAGTTCAGTAACTCTTGCTGTCCATGACGACCTGCACTAGTAGAAATGTTTCAGGAGGACGTTCCTTCACTCAGCCTCAAATCCGCTAACCCACCAACTTCATTCTATACTGTAGATGTGAAACAACGGTTTGTCTGAAGAATTTTTATTTGTGTATTTATTTATGTATTTACTATTACTATACTGGACTACAGGAGTGTGTTTGTATGTTTGTTACTGTTCTGGACTACAGCTATAAACAGTCCTGCAGTAATAGTAATGGGTCCATTATATTATCTTCAAAAGGTCATAGAATCCAAGCATATTTAAGTGTAATCTTGGTCATATTAGTCTTAGAAAAAAAAACATGTAAATCCCTCGAATGTTTCCAGAAAGAAAGGGAAACGGGAGCTACGGAGTGTAGAGGTCAGAACCGTAATGCCGTGTCAGAGCCTGACGCCCTGCTTCGCGTTACGGGACTGACCTCCTCTATGCTGACAGGCGTTACTGCACTTCTCCCTGCTGCTCGCGTTGTGAAGCAGGACTTATGAGGCTGAGCAGCCACCCTCCTCTCCACCCACCTCTCCAACCCCTCCACCCGCCCTGAGCCATAGCAGTGAGAGCCAGAGCTTAACGTCAAGTGCCTCTGCCTAAGGGAGTCTTGTGTGAACGCTGAACAACTGTTAAAGCTGCTATCAGGTCACCCACACACACAAGCACACACATGAACACACACACACACACACACACACACACACTCAAGATGCTGACACACACCCACACACACACACACACACACACAAGCACACACATGAGCACACACACACACACAAGATGCTGACACACACACACACACACGTGGGAATACACCAAGACACACAGATGGAGATGCAAACCATACAGACATGCACATGCAAACACACCACACACAGGCGAGGGGAAATCCAGACAGACCTGCTTGATTTCGTGTTAACAGCAGAGAGACGGTGCAGCTGCAGGAACAGTGGAAGGTTTAGACCTGCTTTCAAAGGTTTAGACCTGCTTTCAGAGGTTTAGACCTGCTTTCAAAGGTTTAGAACTGTTTTCAAAGCTTTAGACCTGCTTTCATACAGCCAGACGAACATCCATTCAGTCCAGGATTCAGACGTACATTTTGTTCCGCTTCTGTTCTATTAAACAATATTAAATATGTTTTCTTTAATATCTTTTGTTTTCTAGTCAATCAGTTCTTATTTGCCGTGGATTCTGTAAAGGCTAATTCCATCCCAAACCTGCTTTGTGTTACAATTACGACACCATCATACATCCCGATTCCCCAGCGTATAACTCACCTGCATAATCACTGACACACTTTCATTGTTTTTACAGCTGATTAGCCACAAGCCAGAATGAATTAAAGGCATAATTACCATAACCAGTCTACTGGCCATGAATACAATTAACTGAGGTTTTCTTCTCAAACTGCCTTTGTCTTTAAGATTACCCTTTATATTCCAAAGAGCCTCGGTTATGGTCACCTGACCACCGTGTGAAGCTAACCAAGCACTCAGTGTACGAGACGTGATAAGAATCACAGAGTGATCGTCTGCTGTAAACCCACAGCTATCAGACTGTGCGTAGCTACTCGTACTCTGTGCTGTTTGAATGTATAGTCTAGTCTAGATCCGAGTCTAGCGTTAGTGTTGAGTGTATAAAATC
>JAOYMR010000013.1:1364034-1375449 GCA_025802075.1 Tenebrosternarchus preto | reverse complement strand
CTTGCCTTCCCGCTGTAGATTTCGAAGAAGGTGGCGTAGACTTGGAGGTCCAACTTCTTGTAGTTCGGTTTCTTTAGGGCCGTTCTTTGGTATGTCCATGACGACGGCCTTCACCTGCGTACGACCAGTTCCCTGCACAAACACACACAGCACGGGGCGTCAGAGAACTTCCTCACTGAACGAGATGATGTGAGGAAACCAGGCCTGACTTCACCTGTCTGACATTAAGATCAATTTGTTGCATTCAGCTTTTAGGAGAGTTCAGTGCTGTTCACCAAACCTTCAGCGTCCCTGTCAGAAGCTCCCAAACGCACCACAATTCTCCCTCACCCACCCACTCACTCATCTACCCACTCACTCACCCACCCACTCATCCACTCTCTCTCTCTCTCTCTCATGAATGGTGCTCCCTGAGAGTGGGCAGCTGGAAATGAAACAAAGACTCAACATGAAACAGCAAGAACATGATAAAACACGGAAAACACGAGGCACATGAGACGTGGGGCAGGGGGGTGGTGGGGGGGTTGTGTCTCCTAATAGCCCCCACCTCCTGCCGCTAGCACAGAGTAGCTGACGCTAATGACGTCCCATATGGGGCCCCAAACACACACACACACAGAGGGGACCCCCACTCACACAGGACGCCACACACAGTGACCCAGATTAACAGAGCGGCAGGCGATTATCTTCCTGCTGGGACGCTGCTCCTGCCCTGGTTAGGCACCAGTGAAGGCATCGTTACTCTGCCTCTATGGCTCATGCTTTAAAAGACATGGAAGAGGGGGAGAGGGAGGGAGGGAGGGAGAGAGAGAGAGAGAGAGAGAGAGGGGGGGGGGGGTGACGGAGAAAGATGGAAGGGGAGGAGCTGTAGTGCAGAGAGATGGTTGTGGTTGCACTTACTAGTGTGACAAAAGAAGGTGGTTAGTAAAGTGTAAAGAGCGTGTTGAGACAGTAAGATCAGCTCCTGTGTCTTCCAGAGAGACCTGCTGGAGTCTGCGTGTTCTGTGATTATGAGTCTGAAACATGGCAAGCGCTCACCGTACTACTGAGGACAAAGCAATCAAATAAATGTCAGATGCTAATGAGCATATGCTTAAACATGCTGGGCAGGTGCGTGTGTGTGTGTGTGTGTGTGTGTGTGTGCGCGCTGCCCACAGCATCAGTGCATATTTCCATGACCTCTACTCTCTGCCTCATCCATCTTCCTGAATAGGTTTCAGAATACTGTGTGTGTGTGTGTGTGAGAGATGGACAGGACCAGTGTGTAGATGATGCTTTGAGTTTTTAATGAGCTTTAATGAAATAAGTTCTTTTGATGACTAGACATCTAGTGGCCTAAAATCTCAACATGGCATAATCAATCAAACATTGATTATAGATCAGCGCTAAGCAGTAACTGCTGATGGACCTATCGACCTTCAGTGGGGCTGATTTCACTTCTGCATGCCGGAGATGGACAAAAACTAAATCAAGAGAAAAATTAGAGGCCTGAGCGATTTGCCGACATCCTGAAATCTGAAGGAAGGTTTGACCTCCATCTAAATATTGCACCCATTACAAAACTGAATTTAGCCCCACCCACAGGAGGGCAGCAATGGCACAGCAATGACGGAGGAAAGGAGGCGTGGCTTCAAAGCTGCCAGTCCTACGCTGGTTCCTGACAATCGGACAACCACCCCCGCCGCAATTTTGGAAGACTTTCGGCTGCCGAAGTCATAAACAAGGTTAAGATCATAAAGATTTACCAGAACCATTTTGTTTTTTTTCTTTCTAAATGCACATGCTATCACAGCTCACACGTTGCATCAGGGCTCCTGCAGGTTATAGTGTGGTGTTTAAAGCTGAAGAAAGGAGAGGGGGTAAAAAAAGCTGCTTCTTCTTGCAATGAGAAGAGGCTTCACAGTGGCAAGTGAGAACTGAGCAAACATTATGCCAACGTCTGTGTGGAGCCGGCGGAGCTGAACTAGAAAGCTTGCAACAGACGGGATGTACATGGAACGCAGCCCAGAGTTTTACTTTCATAACGACAGGAATTGAAAACAGATTCAGAAGTAAAACCCAAGTGTCAAACCGCAGTTGCTTTAGCAGCTTTTGCTAAACATACTTTGCAATTAGTACATTTCTCACGGCATTTTCTAGACTTTGTGACTCTCCTAATTATGGACAACTCTTCTGATTTATAATTTTCCAGCTGTCAAACTAATACTACCTGTGTGTGTGTGTGTGTGTAAGCCATATCTGAGCATTTAAACAGTACCTCAGAGACCCGTTGTCCAACACAAACTAACATCCGTTCCAAGCTCGACTTTTATCAAAAGTTGTGTGTTTTTGGGCCGTACTCTCCTGTCTAAATATGATTGTACTCGTGGATCATCTGATTTCCACACAGGACTTTTTTCGCTGGTGCGTCAGAGCATGACACATTTTCTATCCGTTCACTGGCCACTGTGGATGTCAGGATCTAAAAGCCTGTACTGAAAGTTCAGCCATCCAAGAGCCCGAGGGGAACTTCCCTCCAATTAAATCAACTTTCTGATTCAGCGCCAGGAGCGGAGATTGGATGCGAGAGATCTAAACGGGGGGGTGGTGGGGGTGAAGACCACATCCTGCCTTCGTATCATAACACAGCCGATTATCGTGAAAGATTCAGGGGCTCCGTTTCACTGTGAGCACAGTGGGCATCAAAGGTGTGGAGCGAGCTGGGGGAACATAGGCAGGGGTGTGTGTGTAGGGTGGGTGTGTGGAGGGGGGGTGTGTAGGGTGGGTGTGTGGAGGGTGTGTGCAGGGTGGGTGCGTGTGTGTGTGTGTGTGTGGAGGGTGGGTGCGCGGGGTAGGTGCGTGTGTGGAGGGTGCGTGTGTGTGTGGGGTGTGTGTGTGTGTGTGTGGAGGGTGCGTGTGTGGAGGGTGTGTGTAGAGGGTGTGTGAAGTGTGTAAAGGGTGTGCGCGTGGGGTGGGTGCGTGTGTAGAGGGTGTGTGGAGTGTGTAGAGGGTGTGTGGAGTGTGTAGAGGGTGTGTGGAGTGTGTAGAGGGTGTGCACGTGGGGTGGGTGTGTGTGCGGAGGGTGTGTGTGCGGAGGGTGTGTGTGCGGAGGGTGTGTGTGTGCAGGGTGGGTGTGTGTGTGCGGAGGGTGTGTGTGTGCGGAGGGTGTGTGTGTGCGGAGGGTGTGTGTTCGTTCAAGGCATCCTTTTGGTAGATGCAGTGTAATACCAGGACATGAAAAACAAACCCACAGAAATGAGAACAAACCACAGAGACCAAATAAATATATTAAACCAAACAGAGAGAGAAAGAGAGAGAGAGAGAAAGAGAGAGATAGAGAGAGGGAGAGAAAGAGAGAGAGAGAGAAGGAAAGGTGTAAGAGACGGTGAAATCACAGAGGAAAATCAAGGGGGCCACAGGTGGCATGACAGGACAAAGAAAATCTCACACCAAGCCTGGAGACACCCCCCCCCCGCCCCCCGACTGACCGTGGTCAGGGGTCTGCGTCCAGGGTCTTCACTCTCACGAAAGCCCGTCTCCATGGGCAGGACCAGGACGGATTCACTGCTGCTCCGGACCAGCAGAGGCGTGTCTGTGGGCGGAGACAGAGTTATCAGAGGCGTGTCTGTGGGCGGAGACAGAGCTAGCATCCAGTGCTTCCATCGATCTGCTGAGTAAGGAACTCCCTTGGCTCAGTTCGTTCCAATTAACCTCGTGGTTTGATTCATTGATTCACTGATATGATTAAACAATCCTGAGCTCAACTCATCACAAGAGCACACACCAACACACACTCACACATCCCAAACCAAACCACACACCATCGTACGAAGAATATCATGGATGTTAAGAGTTGATTGTTCTGTGACATCACAAGCAGAACCAGGTGACTGTAGAACGAAAACAGAAGAGCAGAAAACGGTCCTGAAGTTCTCATGAGAACCAGGCCACTGGAGCAGAGTTGTCAAGGTGAAAACCTTTACTGTTTAACAGAAGGCGCACACATGCACACACACACACACACACACACACACACACACACACACACACACACACACGCACGCAGCACTTCAGTGTTTACCGCCCAATCTCCTCGCTTCAACTCTCAATCATTTCTAAAATCGACCACCTCTCACCAAAAATCAATGACGCAGTCCTTTCGATAAGGTAAGAGCTCGGCGCGACCATACAGTACTGCCATCCCCGTTACGTACGTCAGCACCGACTCAGAGAAACTGGCTCACGTACTTTAGAGTTTCGCTTTAGGAAGAATCGCAGAAATGGTGGAGATGAGGGAGGTGGAGCCAGCGCTGTTTTGGAAACCCTAAACTGGAAACGCTAAACCGCTAAATTGAAAGCACCATGCAGAAAACGCTTAAAATAAACCTACTGATGCGTCCTGCTTTGAGCAGGAGCCGCAGAGCAGCACAGCGGATGAACCTGTTTAATGGGAGCGTTACGGTGTTGACTGAGGAAAACAAACACACGGACACGGACATGGTGAAAAAAGAAAGTGTGGAACTCTCACAGTCCCTTCCTTTCTGGTAAACACTTCCACCGCTGAGAGCTTTAACGAGACAGACCCATGTAGCTGAGACACTTTGTTGGCGTCAAAGGAATAGTATGATTTGAGAAACCACCCCCAAAAACGAAGTAGGAAAGGAATATGGAATCATTCTGGAACTGGAAAGACACTGGAATTGGAGGAAATGATTGTTTAATGGCTATGTTAACCCTCTCCAAACAAAACAAAACAAAACGTATAGACCAAAGCAAACAAAAAGAAATGCATTACTGTGTAAGTAAACACCATGGAATTTTCTACAAATCCCTTTGTTTGCTGTTCCAGGACCAGCTGGTGAGCTCGAGTGCAGAAGATCCAAGAAGCTGAAGAAAGAGCAAGAGGCTCCACTCAGAGCGCAAAGCTGCCGTGATAAAATCAAGGGGTGGGGGGTTCGAAGCCACTTGACCTCTGACACCTGTTGTGGTTCATCATGTGAAAGGGGTGTCAAGGGAGCATGCTACGAGCCATTTGCACATGGTTTATTTTCTCCAGCCTGCACCACGAGCCCAGCAAAGCCTTAATGAGGGAAGCTGCCATAAATCTGGCCCCGCCCTCCCATTTCATTCACCGTGGCGATATGCCATTGTATAGTACCATATAAGGCGAACCTGCCTGACAAAACAGACGGGAAAAAAACTAAAGTATTTCTGGGTACAAAAAGACGTTGAGAGGAAACAGAGGGGCTTCCTTATAGTAGTGGAGTCCAGTGTAAACGTTACTGTATTGGTAACGGATGTATAACCAACTAGAATGTGTCCTGACCCGCCACGCACCTGTGTGCACCTCTGTTCATCGGTCACGTGCATCTGTGTGCGCCTCTGTCCATCGGTCACGTGTGCCTGTTCATCAGTCACGTGCGTCTGTGTGCACCTCTGTTCATCGGTCACGTGCGTCTGTGTGCGCCTCTGTCCATCGGTCACGTGTGCCTGTTCATCAGTCACGTGCGTCTGTGTGGACCTCTGTTCATCGGTCACGTGCGTCTGTGTGCGCCTCTGTCCATCGGTCACGTGTGCCTCTGTTCATCAGTCACGTGCGTCTGTGTGCACCTCTGTTCATTGGTCACGTGCACCCGTGTGCGCCTCTGTTCGTCGGTCACGTGCGCCTGTACGAGTGTCTGTATTTGACTCTGTGTATGTGTGTGTTTTTGTTTGTTCATCTGAATGTGTATTTGTGTGTGCATGTATGTGTGTAATTGTGTATTTGTATGTTTGTATTTGTAAAAACACAGCCAGCGACGTTGGAGCAGAATCCCTTTGGCTTTGTGAAGGAACGCTGGGTGAGGACTCCCTCTCCATCTGTCAACGAAACTTGGCTCTTAAAACAGCCCGACTGCCCCCCCCCCCCTCGCACGCGCACACACACACACACACACACACAAAATGCCCAAAAACCATCCACTGATCATCCTGAATTTTGCCCTTAAACTACTACATTCCCTACTATGAAAACTGCATTTCCTGCTATTTCGGATCAATACAGCTCCGACGTGCTCGTATGCTGAGCACGTCCTGACACTCTTAGTTAGAAATTTGATGGTGAAGCACAGTTGCCTTGCCCTGCCTTGCTGTTACGGCACTGACACACATAGATACATTAAACACCCAGGCCTCCCGTTCGCACCGTCTTGAGTCATTTTGACTGTTTATCGGCCGTCTGAACCTGCCTTTCAGCTCGAGTGAAGCCAGACGTGTAGCAGATGTCTTTGCCGACGCACCTCTGACCCCGGGGATGTCAACCACGTCACAAAAGCCACCTCCCGCTATCAGCTGCACACACACTCTCGTTCAGTCACAGATAAATGCCTTTCAGTCATTAATCAATTAGACAACGGCACAGACAAAAGGACCATGTCTAGTGTGGATTAGTGATCCTAAATGTGGTCTGCTGTGGGACAGACAAGGTGTGTGTGTGTGTGTGTGTGTGTGTGTGTGTGTGTGTGTGTGTGTGTGTGTGTGTGTCAGCAGCGGTGGTGACGGGGAGCACACATAGAGAATTTTATTAAATCAGTTTCGCTATGGTAAGAAAGGTCTTCATGGCATCATCACTAACTTAATTAGTGTGTGTGTGTGTGTGTGTGTGTGTGTGTGTGTGTGTGTGTGTGTGTGAGGGGCCTGGGGTGCTAATAGGTTTAAATGTCAGACACCAGAAGGGTTTGTGCACAGCTGCATCAAGCCTAACTTGGTGCTGAATATGAATAGCAATATTAATGTGACTGCAGAGAATGGAAGGGCTGAGTTGGGGGCAGGAGCAGTGTGATGAGGTGACAGCAATGACTTCTGTACAACACAGCTCTGACACAGTATCTACCGAACGTCTCACCGTCTCAGAATTACCAGTCTTTGATCTTTTGAAATACAATTTTAGGATCTTATTCAGTCTAAAAGAGGTCAAAGGTCATTTACTGGCTCCTGCTCGGTAGGGAACAGGGTCTAATCGAGTGACTAACGGGTGTTGCCTCCTGAAGTTAGAAAAGGGTCAGGGTCACTGGACTGACGCATATATAACGGGTCAAAACCCACATCAAAACAGGCAGCCAAGGAAGGGTTAAAAGAGGAGGTGCAGAGGCTTCAGAATGACTGACAGCACGTCAGACGTCAGTCACGGTCCACTTTCCAGGCTTACACAAAGAACCAGGTAGGGCACAGAGCAGCATGGACGTCAACCAGCGTAACACAGTCTACCAACATCACAGGCACCGACGCTCAAAAGAAAGCGGCAGAAGAAACAAACTTTCTGGCCTGCGAGACAAAGCTCTGAAGGAAAGCTTGTGCCATTTTCAAAATACTGCACACAGCCATCATCACCAACACAGCGTCAGCACCGACAGCTGCTCGAACCGCACCAGATGATCAGGGCTCAGCTGGGCTTCAGCAGAGAAGACCCCCCCCCTTTAGATAATATATTATTATAATAATATATTACTGGATAATATATTATGCATAATATGCTGTATAATGTGTTTCGATTTGATATGTCCATTTTAATCAATAATGTATAATTTCAAAAGTTGTGAAATAAATCTAGCAGAGGCACCATAACCATCTGCTAGATCATTCTAATCATCCGTTAAATACAAATATGAATATATAATACAAAAATACAAATACAAGTATGCGCACACACACACACACACACCTCACAAGTGCAAACGCACACATTTCCTTTAACTAGGCAGTACCAGGCTTGACTGGCATAGATATAGGAGCCAAATTGGGCTTGTGGGAAATGTAGTGCTTGATCATCTTCCATGGGAGGCCACACCTGCACACACTTCATCCCTCTCCGATAATAATCGCCTGCATCTCTGGACTACACACTGGTCTTTCAGGAACATTTATGTAGCCTTGTCTGTTTGCTAAAGGTAATGTAAAGTCACATGACCTGTCTGATAAAGTGAGTATGGTGCACCATACTTCCAGTGACTTGAAAAATAGAGGAATGCAGAAGCAAAGTGAACCACAGAAAGCAGTGTACAATTATATACATGGTTATATTTCCCAATATAAATTATATTATATATAAACCAGCCTTATATATATATAAGTAGTGAGAATCTCCGTAGGAGAAGAATTGACAACAGAGTTTAACCCCTGGCAGTGCTGTAAGCTCTGTGTGGAAATGAATGTTTTAGAATTCAAGTATTTTCTGTGTGGGTGGCGGGAGTAACGGAGGGGACTCACTTGACTTGAGAGCGACGGAAGTGACCTCGATCTCACTGCTGGGGTACAGAGCGTCAAGCTCGGGCTCCGAGGGCTCGGGGCTGGAGTAGCCGGATGCCGTGCTTCCCTGGGGACTCGCCAGCGCCTCCTGCTGGTGCTCCATGTCATACACTGCAATCAGCTGCAGGGGAAAGAGCAAAGCCCATTAAGCAACGATACAGAGCGGAACGTGGAAACACCAGCTGGAGAGGTGATACCGCCTTGGTCTCGAGGAG
This sequence comes from Tenebrosternarchus preto, assembly GCA_025802075.1. Taxonomy (NCBI): domain Eukaryota; kingdom Metazoa; phylum Chordata; class Actinopteri; order Gymnotiformes; family Apteronotidae; genus Tenebrosternarchus; species Tenebrosternarchus preto. The sequence continues at coordinate 1,366,972 of JAOYMR010000013.1, read as the reverse complement.
TAAAGTTACTGGGAGGGAGCGCCAATGGGATTTCGAACTTTCAAGGTGGTGGAGCACACTGGCCCCAATTACGTGAACACCCGACATAAAATCAATCGAAAAAAGGACTGAGAAAAGGATCTTCAGGGAGTAAGAGATGTTTATGAAAGTTACTTCTAAACATTCAAATCTACTGGCTTCGCCCGTGTTGGACTTGACAATGGCTTTGCGTCATCACCTCCGTAACAAGCATCATCACGTTTACAGATCAGGTTCTCAGGGCCAATGAGATCAGAGAGTCCATACAGAAACCAGGACTTGTTCAGCTTTGGTGCAGAAGATAAACCATAAAAAAAAAAACAGTTCAACAGCAACTTTTGAAAGTTAAATATTAGTTCACTGCAGCTGTAAGTACGTCTCACAAAGATTTAAAGATTTTGATAAAACACTTGGAAAGATCAGTATTATGTCCAATGATATGAACACATGAACTGGGAGCAAGGCTGGTTTAGGGTCAGATTAAATATTGATATCTCGTTCCACTGGAAGGCAGTCAGGAACAGAGCAGATTCAAACGTAAATAATGGATACGACTACTGTGGTCTCCAAAACGGGAAGTAATCGCTTCTGTGCTCTTGTTCCTTTCCTGCAAAATGCTGCAGTTTCCTATAAAAGTTTGATGCTGTTTTTAAACACCTAAAAGACTGTAAAGTCCTGTGCGGTTTGGACGCTGTGTGTGTGGGCGCGGAGCCCGGGGAGATCAGGCAGCAGAGTGGTGCTACATCGCCTTCCGCCTGGGGCCACGTTGGATTTGCATCGATGAAGGATGAAAGGCGGCTGCCCGCGGGGTGATGCCCTTGGACACCGGCCCCCAGGGCCCAGGAATTTTGACGGCTACTCAACCACGCACCTGGTTTTGTTGTTTAAAGATCTGGAGCCCCTTCAAATTTGTTGTTTATGCTCTTTTATTCTTAAATGTTCCTCACACGAGGTCTCGGTACCAAAATCCAGCAGTAAAACGCTTCCTATATAATCGGTATCAACCGGACTGAATCGCCATGAAGATGTTTGGAGTACAAATTTTCTTCAAAAACTAAGTCAATAGTAATGATTATTGTCTTTGTACGTTTGTCCACAAGCTTTTCTTAAACTGCATCCATGGTTTACCTACATGCTTCACATTGAGTCACAGCGAGTCCTAAAAACACATCGACTAGTCCATGAGTCCTTTAAGATCTGAATGTGGTTTGAACGGGTTGTGAGAATTTGTAATTTGTACAGTTATTTGTAAAGGGTAGTCTAGTTGCTGGTGGTTTCTAGCATCTGTTAGCAATGGGAGGATTTAAAAACTTTTGCTATATACTAACAAAGTAAATAGCAGAAGTTATCCTTCGTTAATGCCTACGACATCCACTGAAGTATTTGACGTCACGGAATTACAGCATGTCTCATTGTCCTTGCTGTCATAGCAGGGACAACAGTACACAAATTGTTCACTTTTCAAATTTGCCTTAAAATAACAAAAACATTTTTATATGCCCTTCGACATTAATTTTTCCTGATTATTGGTCTAGCGGTTGAGGCGCCGTCTTAGAAGTATCATTTTAGCACCTGTATCGAGAAAAAAAAACTAAATGTCCCCACACACACGTACACCCTCACACATACCTACCTCACACTACCACAGAAACAACCCACCCAATCACTCATTCATTCTCTCTCTCTCACTCTCTCTCTTTCATTCACTCACACACACGCGACATCAACCCTGTTTTTTGTTCCAAAAGTTAATCAGGGCTCAAGTGACCCAGTAAAAACAGACAAACGATCAAAAAAAAAAAAAAAAAAACATTAAAATGGCCTCAGCAATTAGTGAGAGTGATGCTACAAAGGAGAGACATTTCGGCCCTGACGGCTCTCATTCCCAAACACCGTGATGGTGCCCCCTGCTGCCGGCAGGCTGTTGGTTTGGCCCAAAATCCCAGAGTGCGGGCTGGACCCACGCAAGGACGAGTCACAGCCTATTGGCTCACGTGGCGAACACCATGAACACTGTAGAGTTCTGTGGCACATAGCATGTGTGAAAACCACGGCGAGGTCCGAAAGATGAAATTAGTTGCCGTAAACAAAACAGTGCCTGGCAAACAGGACGCGATCGGAACTGTTATTCGTTCACACTTCCCACTCGGGACCTGAGGTTGGGCTTGGCTGAACGAGGTGGCGGGAACGTGAAGACCAGGCTCGTGTTTTTGATCGCCCGCAGATTCACACAGTCCGGCACTGACGCCTGCTACCGACAGGAACGGCTTCCTGAACAGAGCACAGAGATGGTGGACACGCTGTAAACAGGCGAACAGGTGTGCGCGCGAGCACCTGCGTGTGTGTGTGTGTGTGTGTGTGTGTGTGTGTGTGTACACGATCTGGCATCAACGGCCAAATTAAATGTGACAAGGGAATCAGAAACTGCCAAACACAATGTCACGCTCGTCTCTATGAGTTGCAGAGACACTGATGATGTGCACGTGTGTGTGTGTGTGTGTGTGTGTGTGTGTGTGTGTGTGTGTGTGTGTGTGTGTGGGCCAAACAGCCATAAAGGCCTGATGAATTCATTCCACTGCCTGTAATAAATTAGCGCTCTCCCTCTCCGCTTTCTAATCACATCAAAGCGCTGGCGGAGGAAACGACTTAATGAAAGACAAAAAAAAGGCGACAGAATATCAAGGGAAGGAGTAACGAGAGGGAGGGGTGGGAGAGAGGAGAGGCGGTGAGGTACCTCTGGATGGAATCGCCTGCATCCGAAAATGTTTCTCAGGGAAACAATAACCCATGACACGGGAAAATGGCTCCTCAATCATGTTGGCAAGATTTGCCCACAATTCCCACCTCACCCCATCTGATTCGATGGGTTGTGGGGGGGGGGGGGGGGGGGGGGGGGGGGGGGGGGGGGGGGGGGGGGGGG
>JAOYMR010000013.1:1351595-1363934 GCA_025802075.1 Tenebrosternarchus preto | reverse complement strand
CACACACACACGCAAAGGAAGAACAAAAACACAAGATATTGAGATTTGATGATACATGCAGAGATAGACAGACTGAAAAAGAGAGAGAAACTGAGAAAGAGATTGAGAAGGAGAGGGATGGGTCAGCGGGATGGTGAGAGAGAGAGAGAGAGAGAGAGAGAGAGAGAGAGAGAGAGAGAGAATGGATGTATGTGACTGTGAGTGATGGTGTGACAAAGAAAGAGAGAGACAGAGTGAGAGAAAGAATAAGAGAGAAAGAGTGAGACGGAAAGAGTGAGAAGGAAAGACTGAAAGGGAAAGAGTGAGAGGGAAAGAGTGAGAGAGGGATGGATGCTTCTCATTAAATCTCAACCGTTCCTCCATGACCTGCGTGGATGGAGTAAAAAAAAAATTCGACTCAGGATTCCAGTCCCACACAGACCCTTCCCTCGCCCTCGTGTGTGTGTGTGTGTGTGTGTGTGTGTGTGTGTGTGTGTGTATGGACTCCATGCCAGATGCGAAGGTGGTCACAGGAGTAAATCGCAAGAACAAAAGAAAAAAATGTAGGAATAATTCATTCATTACACTAGAAGTATGAAAACGGCTGTAGGGTCTGGTGTAGGGAAGGTCTTCCTGCTCTCTGCACAACGCAGATCAAATCAATCGATCCAATCCAGTCGATCAAATCGGCTGTTTTAAGTTATGGTGTAATGACTAGCTTCTCTCACTGTATAAGGATCAGAAGATCAGTATCACCTTTATAAGGCCGTATAGAGATGCATTAATTAGCTAGGTATGTGTGTGTGTGTGTGTGTGTGTGTGTGTGCGCATCTCAACCCAGGCCTCCTAATCTCTACCTCCCAAACCTCTATTGGATTTTCCAGTGTGATGTAAGCAATCGCAGTAAATCCTTTTCCGTATCGTCCCGGCAGTCAGAAGGCTCCACCCCCAGTATTATGCATGGCCAGGCCCTGCAGGACCCGCCCACCGGAGACACCCACGTGAAGCCGCACAGGCTCTACCATCACACAAAACAACTCAGTTTTACTGTCCCACAGGCACACACACACACACCACACACACACGAGGATGCTTGGCTCGATCGATATCACAGCTGGGGCTCTGGAGCCTCCAGGCCATCGTGTTGTGGAATTCATGTGTGTACGGACTGCAGGAAGAGGCACAGGGTCGCACTATGGGTTCGTATTCCTGAGTACTGACTCACAGGTGTCACCGATGGACAGAGTCAAAGGTTGTGAACTGAGACTCTTCTTCCCAGAGAGGAAGTAAGAAGAGTAAACCAACCCCATTAAAAAATGGAACAGAAACGGACAACAGCAAAAATACACTAGTGGATCCTCAGCATGTTCCCAAGATGCACTGCCTGACCCTGCTGGATCCTACCAGAAAGCTCTGAACTCTCTATATTGACCTCCCTCCTCTCTAAAGCTCATCTGGTTGATGTTGACGGCGCCAACTAGCGAATGGAAATGGTACTGCAGCCCAAACTGTGGTTCCTTTTCGAAAGAAAGTCTAGATGTGACCCATAAAAGTACCATGAAAGATCAAGAGGCTGTTAAAAGTCTCTCATACACTAAACTTCACACTCAGAAACACACATGCAAAGGAAAAAATAAAACAACAAAAAAAAATGTGTGTGTCTGTGTGTGTCAGCACAAATGGATACATAATGACTAGTGTGCAGGACTGGCTAAACAAAGATTAGCAGTAGTGTGTATTTTAATATCACATCCAGATGTTTGGATTTAACATCACAATACATAAGGCTCTCGGTTTATTTCCTGCACCCAGCAAATACACAAACACACACGCACACACACTCTCAAATCCATACACACACCTCGCTACACAACAGCACACCCATCTCACACACACAATTCATAAACCCTTCTGATGCTGTTAGCAAACAAAAGACATTCTAAATGATAAAACAGCTCAACATGTTCCTCAACACGCCAAAGTACAGAATCTCCTTCTCCACTACACAACAGAGATCAAACTTAACGAAGACTGAAGTTATTTTTAGTTAACCCTTTGATTTGGGTTTCTGTGCAGGCTGGCAGTGTGCAGTGGAACCTTCTGCTCAAAATGCTAACAAGACAAAATAATCTACTCTAAAAGATTATTATCTACATTCCACATTTAAACCTCCAAGAATAAGTAATTTGGGTAAAGTGTCAAAATCATCATTTTAATAGTCAAGGTCAAAAAATCTCCATAAAAAGTTGGGTTGATTTAGAATCACAACTGTTCAATAGACACACTGCCTTGGCCTGTAAAAACACTCCTTATCTAGTCCTGCCATCAGGTAGAGAAGCTTCCACTCAGCATATACTTCCAAAACCAACAGCCTCTCCAAGAGAGTCGTGTCTCCCGCAGACTGACCTCACCCCGTGGGGGTTACTGATGGTGACCCAGTGGTGACCCTGTGGAGGTGGGGGGGGGTTAATCCTGTCCATGTCACCTGACACCCACCGTTTAAACACACAGGTCTTCACAAGCAACACTCCACAGTTCTGATCAGCATATTCTGCTGCGTGGCCTCCTTCACGTCAGGAGCACCGTCATATGTGAGCTCCACGTGCAGCGCCGTCATACGTGAGCTCCACGCGCAGCGCCGTCATACGTGAGCTCCACACGTGGTACAGCACCTCCGCACTCATGGGGAGTTTGTCGTTGGGAGGTTCACCTTCGAGCACAGAGGTGTTTTTCAGGGACGTGAACACCCATGGACGCCCACGAAAGACCAGCGAAGTGAAGCTGTGCTCCACTGTACCAGAAGGCAGACTGGCCCAGCCACCTGCTCAAACCTCAGCTCTCTCTCCCTCTAACTCACACACACGGACACACACAAACTCACACACACACGGACACACGGACTCATGCACACAGACACGCGGACACACACACACGAACTCACACACACACACACACAGACACACAGACACAAACGGACACACACACACACACACGGACACACAGACACACACCAGTTTCATTAGTATCTTAAACACTGGCTGTAACTAGTAAAGGCTGGAAATGAGCAGAGGAAATGAAGCACCTCATTCCAAACCTCTGAGATGAAAGGAGAGGCTTTACTTTAACTAAACCAAACACACCTGAACGGATGGGGGTGTGTGTGTGTGTGTGTGAGAGAGAGAGTCTGTGAGAGAGATATAGAGAGGGAGTGTGTGTGAGAGAGAGTGGTGTGTGTGAGAGAGAGAGAGTGAGAGAGAGAGTGGTGTGTGTGTGAGAGAGAGAGTGAGAGAGAGAGTGAGTGTGTGTGCGTGTGTGAGAGAGAGAGAGTCTGTGAGAGAGACAGAGAGAGAGAAACATTGGAGTTGATCACAAAAACCTGTAAGAACATTTGTGAAACTCAGTTATATAATAATGAACTGGCCATTCTCTGGACTGTTCACCAAAGCTGGAGCTGAATGACTGTCAATATATATATTATTACCAAAATAATGAGCATTGATATAAAATGTAAATTCACAAAATAAAAGCCTATAAAGTGCATTAATCAGGATGGAAGGAGGACAGTAAGGATGGCCAGGCTTTCTGACAGCTCTTACAAGATGATTGGGAATTATGTAAAATAATGGCCAATTATTGAAGAAATTTAAAGGAGATGCTAATTCTTTAGTCACATGAATTCATTTTCTTTCTCTCTTTCACTCTCTCTCTCACTTTCTCCCTCCCTCCCTCTCTCACTTTCTCCCTCCCTCCCTCCCTCTCTCCCTCCTTCTCTTCCCCCAGTCCAGCTTGATGTAAACACAACCCCCAGATCCAGGTAACAGCGTCCGAGTGAGCCGTTACTCCCATCACGAAACCAGGACAGGAGTCAGTTCTCCTGACACACCTGCAAAGAGAGAGAGAAATTCCAAAAGGAGGCCATATACCCCCATGTCCAGTTGTCACAGAGGTCCCCGTCAGGTTTGGAGAGTCCTGATGGTGCAGTGATGGATGTCTGTGTTCAGCTGCTGTTAGTTTACTATATGAATAGAGCAAATGATTATACTGCTGAGGGCCAATGGAGGAGGGAAATGTAGCAAAAACTGAGAAGCAGAGACTGATGGTGTGTGTGTGTGTGTGTGTGAGAGAGAGAGAGAGAGAGAGAGAGAGAACGGCGATGTTGATGAATGAGTGTGTTTTTTTTTTTTTTTTTAATACACGTTTGCTGTGAGAACTGCAACGTGCCAAAGGCCCCACGGGGCTACGTGAGTGAGTGTGTGTGTGTGTGTGTGTGTGTGTGTGTGTGTGTGTGTGTGTGTGTGTGTGTGTGTGTGTGAGATTAATGGTGAATTTACCCATTGCTTTTATGAGTGCTTATAAATAATAATAACACCAGTCATGCAGAGCCAGCTGCTTTTAACTGGAACCTCCAGTAAATCACCGGTGTGTGCGTGTGTGTGGAGGGGGGGAGGGGGCGTGTACATGTACGGCTGTGCATGCGTGTGCATTTTTAAATGTGTGTGGCTATTTGAACGTGTGCATATACCAAAGTAAATGTGTTTGCATGTGTTCAACTGAATGAGTGTGTGTGTGTATGTACATGTGTTCACGCACCAATGTGTGTGTGTGTGTGCATGTGTAGTGTTCGTGCTTGTGTATATTCGCTCATGCACGTGTGCATTTGTGTATATGCGTGTGTATGTGTGTGTATGAATGTGTATAATGTTTGGTGGAGAGAAAAAGATAGGGAGGGCGAGAGAGAGAGAGAGAGAGAGAATGGGCATATTCTTGCATTCGTTAGCGGAACACCCATGAATCTTGATATCTTGGTTTCCAGGGAGTTGCCATGGAGACAGATACAAGTTTGTGTCACTCTGACACTGGTAGGAAGTGTTAGAAGTTTCAGAAAAAGGCAAAAAGGAATTCGTTTTGTTGGGGGGTTTTTTCAGCCACAGAAGTAATCAGTCACATACACACACTTACTCCTCATCCTCAGAGAGAGGGGAGAGAGAGAGAGAGAGACAGAGAGAGAGAGTGATCAAGAGAGAGAGAGAGAGTGAGCAAGTATGCATTCAATCGCAGGTATTTTGGGCCAAGAGTTCTGGAAGCGACCGTATCCACGCTGGTCTATGTACCCGCCTCACATGTTCCCTGGATCGAGAGCCAAGGGTAGGATGAAGATGAGACACAAGAGCCAGACGCACAAAAAGCCGGGTGCTCCAATCAGGAGTCTTTCAGGGCCTAACGAGCCAGAAAATCACACAGGGAATTTTTTTCTGCCTGTGTGGGAAGAGGTCGATTCTGAGGGAGGAGTGCTAAACGCTAAACGCTCTCCTCCTGGATCCCTTGATCATGCTTTCAGAGTCCATCTCTCTCCTTCTGGAGTCTTTAAGGTATTTGTCTCAGAGAGGCCTCAGGACGGTGCCCTCAGGATGGAGCCCTCAGGTTTTCCGATTCCAAGTTAAAGCAGACATTCGTCAATCTTTAACCAAACACGATTTTGGAAGCAGCCAAATCGAAGTCTCCGCGTTGAACAGACGGAAGTGGACGGTCCACCTTCAGCAGCACAAAGCTTGACGGTGACCCACGAAAACCCAGGAGACGCCCGGCAACTGTGACGGCAACGGAAGCCTGACAGGCAGGTGGCCTAGAGAGAGCTAATCGACAGAAGCCTGTCCCATTGAGGCGATTAATTAGTGCAGTGGGGCACCTGTGGAAATTGATGATGATGATGATGATGAGCGTGAAGGAGGTATTGCTAATTGGCGGAGGTGGAGAGGGTTCCAGGTGCGTCTGCGGCGACCTTTAATTTAGGCGGAGCATGAGGGAGGCGGGGCGTGAGGGAGGCGGGCCGTGTGGGAGGCACATAGGAGTGGATTAATCTGGCCCATCGTGGAGCCTGAACAGGAGACGCTCTTGTGATATGTTACACGCGTGAAGAGTTGGTGTGATCACCACAGACGAGCACTCTGAGCACAAACAGGAGGTGGTAGAGCAAACGGCTGGCCACACACACACACACACACACAAAACTGACCTAAAATATAAATTAAAATATTGATCTTTCTCGTCCAAATTTAGGCCATCGGAACTAGAGGACAGAACCAATGGAGATCAGAACACACACCTCTCCCACGGAGAACTTCATATGCTAGCTGCCTTTGCCAGGCAAGCACCCAGTCACTATACCCAGAGTATAGTGGCGTGAGAGTAGGGCGTGAGAGCAGGGCGTGAGAGTATGTTAAAAGCTAAGCTGTGTGCATGTTGAACAGCACAGTTCCCATTTCCTCTGTTGGGAGACCATGAGGGTGTGTGTGTGTGTGTGTGTGTGTGTGTGTGTACACACATGTGGGGGGAGGGGCTCTTGTTATATGAAAACATAAAAAGAAGCAACATGACAGAAAGGGAGACAAATGGCCAGAGGCCAGACGCCAATAAGTGCAATGGAAATAGCAGGGTGGGTGGTGGTGAGGGATGTGGGTGGAGGATGGGGGTGGAGGTGAGGGATGGGGGTGGAGGATATTAGAAAGAAGCAGGATCTCAGTCCTTCACTCGTCTCCTGTCTGTATTGAATGAAGTGTCTCCATCGATTTATAATCTCATCCACTGTACAGCGTGGTGGTGCCAGACGGGCAGGACCCACGGACCCGGGCGCAGGACCCACGGACCCGGGCGCAGGACCCACGGACCCGGGCGCAGGACCCACGGACCCGGGCGACTCACTGTACTGCTAAAAGGAACGTTGAGTCCTTCTTCTTCAAAAGCATTTCTCCAACCACCAGGATCTGAAGCCAACACCCGTCTTTTAATGCTCAGTTCCACTCATTTTCCCAGTTGCCTCAGACTTGGTTTGGTCGGACATGTGATGTTTGTTTTTTAAATTTTGCAGTGGAGCCACATAATGAGGAACTGTAACTAATAACAACCAAACTGTATAATGCAAACTTCACACTGAAGTCACTCAAAGTAAATGGACGTGTTTAAATAAACAACATCCCTTACCATCACGAACACCATTCCTACCACCACTACTACAAATGATTAGCACTAATAAGAAAACACTCAATACACCACCACCAATAATAACTGTATCCCACAATTATTTTGATTATTCTAATTATTATAATAACAAAAGCTGCACACAAAGACACAGCATTCTGAATGGAAGTCTCAGACACATTATCTTAATCAGTCATGTATATGCAAATCAGTGTCCTTTCTTATGGTAGTTTCGGCCTAAATGATGAACATTTAACGATCGTTCTGCTTTTGTGACTGCATCTGTGGGTGTGAGTGGGGAGGGGGTGAGAATGGGGGGTGGGTGGGTGTGAGAGTGGGCGTTTGTGGGCATGTGTGGGCGGGGATGTGTGAGTGGGTGTGTGTGTTGTACAGGAGAACAGCGGATTCCTATTAACTGGATTCTTTTGTGAGAGAACACTCTGGAAAATCAATACTGCAAAGGGAATCTCCCAGAACGTCATGGAAACGGGACTGTGGAAAACATGGAGGCTCATGGTAGCTTATACAGACCATTTTCAATCGCCTGCTCCAACAGGTCTAACACCAAGCTCCAGACTTGCTCCACTGCCTTGTAATTACAGCAGTTAAGATCCCTTTCTGACAGCGTTTTTCGCAGTGGGACCTCTTCCCTAGCTGACATCAGTCTTTGCCAAGAAGAGCTTACAGTAAACAAACAAAAGTACAGCAGACCCATATGCCTTTAACACTGTAGCCCCTCACATCCTGCTGGAGAACACAGACTCTGAAACGTCTCAACAATGTTACATCAGCTCTTTTGACTAAAACGATACCAAAGATATTTTTTTTGTGCTATGAGCAATTTCAAAAGTGGTGTTTGTTTTCCCCGAAACACCTTATGACTGAGCAAAATAACTATATATAGCTTACCTAGCATATAAGCTTCCCATGGTCACTGTGACTTTCATCAAAAGCAACTCGAACAAATGTGGCTGCCAGGGAAACCAACTTTGAACTTCTACACAAGTGACAGAATATTTAGTTTAGATCTTCTAAGGACTCAGTTTCTACTGGCTTTGGGCCCAAAACCAGCTCTTTTGCAAATATCTACAACCAAAAAAGGAACCCAATTTGTGCAACCAGTTGCTTCTCTGAACATCTGACCCAAATACCTGCAGACTTTAGGCCCTAATTGGATATACTGAATAGCTGGGCTTTAGGGCAGTAATCAGACTGTAGGGCAGTAATCAGATTGGCACAGTTTGCCCTTCAGGCAAGGATCAGTGTATGAATGTGGGCCTAATTGGAATTTTAAAACATTTAGCTTGAAGTGATTTTTATTGCCACTTGCATCAAGAAAGTGGGGGTGTTCGAGGTGTCAAAATGGGTCACAAATGTATTTCTCAAAATTCATCAAAAGTTGGAAGTGCACCAATTACTGTTTCTCATGAAAACAAGTTCCCATTGATTTCGTCCTAGTTTTTGAATACCCTTAAGTAAACTAATCTAATCTAATCTAATCTGAACTGATCCGTTGTCATTACTAGCCAGAATTGTCGTTCACTTCAATCTTACAAATGCGATCCGCCGGACTCTTGCCACTTTCCACCTGAGCGGCGCAGACTCCGCCGGCCAATCAGTGAAGCCCGTGCGGCTCTGCTCCCCAGCACCTCCTGCAATCAGTCGACATTCAGAGCACCTCCGCATTCGCTCGACTCACGACATAGACGTTAAAGAAAGGAGAGAACAAGCTAGTCGACCGAAATCACTTCCTCTGCCGAGAGTAATTGCTACGTGAAGACGCGCATCGGTGGTCTGTGCACACGATGAAAAGGATCCTGAAATTCTGAAGGAAACTGACTGAGATCATCTGACACGAGTCATAAGTGGCTTTTGATGAGGGTCCAGTGCACCTCGCCTCTTTGCGCACAAGCAAAACATTCCCATCAAACTGTAATGAACTTTCAAATTAGCAGTAATTAGCATTACAAATGCATTATCTCTGTCACATAAAAAAAAATGAGCGAGATGACCAATAATTGCACCAAGTCCTGCAAAGAGGGGATGGATTCCATTCTAACAATTTATCTAAGGTACGAAATGAATCTGCTGTCAATGCAAAACACAATTTGCAAATGCAAAACAGATTAGAACTTATTATCTTAAAAGCTGGGTAATTAAAAGGCAGATTAGCAGAGGTAGAGAGATGCTATTAAGTGGGTTTCTATTTGATTATTATTCTAAATGCATTTCTTAATTCAGTGCTTTTCTTATTAGACAGGCTTTTGTCTCTAAAAAGCATGTTTGATTAGAAAGCTTCTCTACAAACAGGGCCACCGTTCACACTGCCGTTATGTGTCGTATAAAGTACACGCGTAGGGACACAGCTAACGGTTCTGAAACACGTCACAGGGAAGTGCGTTATTGCTGTGGCTAGAAGTTTCCAGAAGCTCTTGGCATAAGCCAAGTTGTCTGTACGGCAAATCAAAAGCGGAATGTTTTAAACGTTCCTTAAAAAGTCTGACACATAGATGGGGGCTCAAAAAGCGCACGTCAGTGTACGGTATTTTTCTTTCTCCTATTTATAGGCCAATGTTGTGCTTCAACTGGGACATGCTGACGTGCATCCAAATCCCCACGGCAACGGTGTTCCGTAGGCGGTCACGGTCGTGAACAGCAGCGCCGTCCCTCCCCAGCGTCCCTCGCACGGCAGAAGACGGCGCAATTCCAGTCGCGGAAGGAGACTAGGCTCAAGCGCGAGGGGGAGGATGAACATTCGCATCTCCGCTCAGACCGTCACGGAGACAAAGCGTGAATAACGGGGGGGGGGTCGTCACAGGCAGGGCATCGTCGGCACACGCGTGTGCAGTCTGCATGCACAATAACCCCCCCCCCCCCCCCATGCGGCTTGTTTAGTACTGACAGTATAACTGCGAACATTACAGTGGCATCGCTAGTCTCAGTATAACTGCAAACATTACAGTGGCATCGCTAGTCTCAGTATAACTGCAAACATTACAGTGGCATCGCTAGTCTCAGTATAACTGAAAACATTACAGTGGCATCGCTAGTCTGAACCTAATCCTTGAAAAACAGAAACATGTTCCACAAAACACGGTTACAGATGTAAATATACTATGGAGAGAATTCAAATGCCATGTTTGGAATAATTCCACATGCAGAGCGTCTCTTGTGAAAATTGAAGATGGAAGAAAGAAGGAAGAAGAGCAAAGAGGAGTGGAAAGGAGCAGAGAGGAGATTGTGAGGTGTTTAATTGAGTAAGAGGAGCAGAGAGGAGATTGTGAGGTGTTTAATTGAGTAAGAGGAGCTCTTCTGTATGGCCCTTAACGTGGCTTTTTGCCCGTTGCGGTCCATGGGGTCGTGCGGCTGCCGCCCCTCCCCCGAATTAACATCATTCATCATTCACACTGTGAATATTCATGAGCTGGAAGCTGGGTCAAGCCAAACGCTATCATTCCCTGCTGTGGGTTAATGGGCAGGGGGCGGGGAGCGTAATCCGATCCCACTGCCAAATGTAACTTTGCCCTCATCTACCTCGAAAGAAGTAGTTTAATTAAGGAACTATGTGACTCTCAGGCACTTTGTGTGATGATTGATTAGCATCTAGCGCTAAGGGTGGGATGAAGCCCAGCGGTAGAAGGTTAACTACTGATGTCAGAGGTCCTGGAGAAACCAGCGCCACGGAAACACCAATAGCCTTAAACAGTCCTTCACTGTTAGATATTCATTGTTGTACATTCTCTGAGGTCACATACTGAAGCAAAAAAGATACAGAGGCATTTGCACCCCTTCAGTGTTTCGAAGCATCTTTTAATCAGGTCACCGAAAATAAAACTGAACCGAGCAAACAAAACACACACACACACAAACACACACACACACACACACACACACACACAAACACAACTAGCCCAACTAAATGAATCACTGACTTGCCCACCAGCACATGAATATTCAGACTGCACCGCTTCATCCAGTTCCTCCTGAGTCTGTCATTGTAATTCAGCTGCTTTTATGCACCCAGAATCCTGAACACACATTGTTAAAATCCATTACTGGATCCTAAAACCCTTATGAAAAATAGGGAGGACTGTGAACAAATTGCTACTCAAGGAAATATGGCAAATAAGACTTCCCAAGAACTCCTGCCTTGACTCGCTTCCCAAGAACTCCTGCCTTGACTCGCTTCCCAAGAACTCCTGCCTTGACTCGCTTCCACAAGCAGCATCAAATTTAGAGAAAAGGCTTAACATTTGGGAAAGGGTTGTACCATTTGTGAAAGAATTGAAGCATTTGGGAAAAGCCTGCAGCATATGAGAAATATTTATGTTTTGGAACTAACACACACACACACACACACAGGTACAACTTGTTTTAAGGGAAGACGAACTCGTTCATTTGGTGCAGAAGCAGCCAGCCAAGCAGGTCTTAGCAATGATGTATGAAAAGGCTATGCCATGACCCACTCGGCACCTTTCTGATGGGTGTAACCTGCTTCAGGTGACGGCCACAGCTCCGCTCGGAGCCGACAGCCAGGAGGAACCGTGGAGACTGTGGTGACCAACTTCAAAATCCAAATCACACGTCTTGAGTTTCAGAACGCATCCTACGACATGTACAAACGTCCACACTACCCTTCAAAAGGGTGGAATCAGTGCTTAAGTTTGAAATCAATATTCTCAACAAAATAAAACATTTTACTGGGAACTTTCATTTCAAGCCACAGACCACCATACCTGCACCAGTTCAAAGCAAAAAAAAAAATGGCACTTAACATTTGAGGGAAAAAAAAAAAAAGAACTTTTCTTTCCCTAACTGCAACATCTCCTTACAATACAATGTCTGATTTACCAGTGATATAGCTACATAAAATTAATGATGCCATGGGTTTTTTTTAGATTTTAACATGTCTTACTCTCACCGCATTTGATATATAAATTATAGTTTGAACTTTGAAATGCATAAAGGTAAAATTATTGGTTATTAATTGTGTCAGCTACAACCAAGGGTAATTATTGGTCATCACATCAGCCCTAGAAATTCAATATTGGTGCAACCCTGACATAAATCAATAAAAAAATGTGTTGAGTTATGTTAAGTGGAAGACTTCAAAAAGCCTGAAAGAGCTGTATAGAACTGAGAAGCACTTAGAAACATTTTAGTAAATGTAATATCAAGAATGCTTTCCATTTGGAAAGTGGTGATCAAATCTCGAGGCAGGTTATTTGGGGAGAAATTATACTACATGGAATTTTACCGAATTATTTGACGTTTTCTAAACCTATTGCTTTCCCTAAAGTACTTCACATACTATAATAAATCTATTTACTTGTGTGTGCCCTCCTAGCAGTACTTCACGTACTATAATAAATCTATTTACTTGTG
>JAOYMR010000013.1:1336394-1348788 GCA_025802075.1 Tenebrosternarchus preto | reverse complement strand
GTGTTTGTGGGGTGGGTTTTCTACTCGCTTGGTTATTGCTCAATTGGGCTGTGTGTGGGGTGGGGTTTCTACTCGCATGGATACTGCTCAAATGGGCTGTGTGAGGGGTGGGGTTTCTACTCACATGGATACTGCTCAAATGGGCTGTGTGAGGGGTGGGGTTTCTACTCGCATGGATACTGTTCAAATGGGCTGTGTGAGGGGCGGGGTTTCTACTCGCATGGATACTGTACAAATGGGCTGTCTGAGAGGCGGAGTTTCTCCTGTTTCTACATCCCGTCATAAGTGAACATTAAGTATGCAAGTGGGGAAGGACCACATCGGTGCCAAAGCACTCTGGAGCCAAAAAATCCATTTAGATCCAAGACAGCAGCCAGGAAATTTGTACACAGAAATAAGCAAATCTGACAAGCATTTTGCATAGACTTAGTTCAAGATGGATCCTGCTTTGAACCTCAAAATATAAATCCTATATCAGAAGGGTTCTAAACATCATGTCTCATACAAATAGGATATACAATTCATAAAAGGGGGGAAGGGTTAGAGTCTTTAGAAACCTGTAAATCAGTTTCAGTGATCATGTATGTTTTCTTTTTGGACAGGCTAGTGTAGAGATGTCAGTGGAATAATCATGAAGGAAAGAGGCTGTAACAGATCAAATGCAGATATTTTTTTCTTTCAAACTCTCTCCCACACACACACACACACACACTTCACATTCCAAGTACATGGCAGGCTTGGCAGATGGTTATGTGGTGTGCAATAGTGCGCCCACAGTGAGCCGTGACCTAACAACATGGTAAGTTCACAGTGAAAAAGGTTGCTTTATGTCTGGAGCCTGGCAGGTAAGTGGAAATTGGATAGATTTTAAAAGGTAGTGCTCTTCACCGTTCCAGAGCTCCAGTGGTGAGGAGCTGAGAGCATGACGGAGCTGACAGGACAGTTCAGGGGTGGCCTAGTACGGCTCCCCCAAAATATCATCAAGACTTTGCTGAGGGACCACGCAAAAGTGCCTAGCACTAAGGCAGAACATCATCAGAAGAACATAACACCGAGAAGATCCATCAGGGATCAATGAAGGTAGTGCTTTAAAGAATTACAGCAGGTGTGTATTTTGAGAACTACGTAATTCTAGACATAATAATAATCATCAAGTCTTGTTTTACAGAGCAGAAACAGTCCATGAAATTAGAAACATCATCAAGTGGCCAGTTAATACCACTGGGTATAAGCTGGGTACTGAAAAAAGAGTAACATTAACCACTCTCAGCTTCATCTTCAGGGAACTGGAGGAGAGTCAGAATAGAAGTGAGAGTGATTAGCATAGAATAGAAGTGAGAGTGATTAGCATAGAATTTCTTAGTGCACTTGGGGGCACTGCTTTTCACAGCTTAATCCTCCAAACACTTCATTAAACGCTAACAGCATTAGCATGACATTAAACACCATAAGGGAACGAGGCTGAAAAGGTGGCGAAATAAAGCAGTGGTAATTGGCAACACTTCATCATGTTCAGCGATCACAGTCCCCGTCATGACAAAAGGGGGGGGGGGGGGGTGAAGATACAGAGCCTCATTAAAATTCCTGTGTTCTATATGATCCAGTTACACTGAAGCATAAACCCACCCGAATATTTCATCTCAACGGCCCGTCCCCACTCCGTCCCATTTTTGCCTAAACGGCTTGGTGAAATAGAGAAGACCTACTTTGTATCTGGAATTAAAGTGGCACCAGGAGCCATTTTCTGTCTGTCTGGATTGTGCATGTCTGAAGAACTGGAGACGTAACTGACAGTGCACTTAAAAATGCATTTGGGGAACCATTTTACTGTAGAGGCTGCCAGACGACAAAAAAAAAAAAAAAAGATATAAATATTTTATATTATAACCCATTTATCCAAAGGATTTGGATAGCTTGCCAGCATTGTTGAAGCTTGCAAGGCACTTTTGGCTACCCTGCTACCTTTAATGCTGTGCGCTAGTACACTAGTACACTAGCCTCAGCTGGTGAACTGTAATGTGTCACTTCATTAAAATACATCATTGCCATGTGACATGACCACCCCATGACTCGGAATGCAACAGTTGGATGGCAGAGCAAAGCCCTCCGCCCTGGTCCCAGTACCCCCTCTGCCCTGGTCCCAGTACCCCCTCCGCCCTGGTCCCATCACGCCCGTTCGTCCCAGCATGCCCGCTGGTCCTCGTAGGGCTAATGGGAGGCAGATAGATGCCAGCAGCTCACGCCAACATGTGGACGGGCAATACGATGAGACGTTATGTTTGTCACAACGATACGATGAGACATTATGTTGGTCTGAGAACACTTTCCTTAATAGACTGTGTCTGGCTTCAGTATTTCCAAGAAACAATGACCAACTGCATGTTTCATGAACAAACAATAACAGAGAGCCTGTAAACAACAATGAATGGTCAGATTGGAATATTAAAGCTTCAATAGCATATTGAATATTAGCCCATTTCACCTTTTTTTCCCCATTCTTAGTTTGTTGTTGTAAACAAAATCAGAGCTTGTTTTTATTTTTATTTTTTATAAATCACTACTGTCTTGGCATACATTATCTTTATACCTTATTTACATATATGACTTATTTATTTATGTCTTATGTAAAACTAAGGGCAGCAAATCTGAGAGGGTGGTATTAAATCCCGCCCCTTTATTTCTTGTCTGCTGTATGAACTGGGATGACGGATGTGTGCTGAACACACCATGCACCTTCCACACTGTATCGCTCTCTGATAGGGTGATAAAGTCACTTATAAATCAAAGTGACTTCCTCACACATCCCATGTTGCTAACCACTGCGGGCAACGCAATCATAAATCAACTATTTCTCATTCTCAGCTATGTACACTGAGCCATATCCAGTAGACAGAAAAATGTGTTCTGCAATACAATAATAGATCTCATAAGGTCGTATATTGTTGGGGGGGGAATACATTTTTCAGGACACTTGAAACGCTTCAGTTTTTTCTTTGGTGGGACCGAGTAGATATTCATTCATAGGCATTTCATTATTTATGCAGGAATTGATTTTGATCTCCACAGTAGACCTATTTACTGACACCAGGTCAAGACAAAGACCACTGGCTTTACTTTTAATGACTTCACCTGTATGTGCCTATTGCTCATGCAGCAAATGGATTATGGTGAGACAGAACTTCACACAGGCTTGCAGCAGAAGTCAAAAGCGGATATACTCAGACGTGAATGATACGTCAGACAATGGGTCTGTGGCACCCACCGACCGGGTCCGCCAACGCCCCATCGCTCTGCGAACGGGGGACAGCCGCCCGGCAGTGATAACGCCTGCCAGCCAGGCGTACAGCACGCTCACCGAACAAAAGCCCACCGCCGTGGCCAGAGAGGCCAGGCCACACTAATCAAACCCGAGCTGCCATCTGCGCTGGGAGATAGGGAGGGAGGGAGGTTTGCCATTAATAGCACAAGTGTGTTTATCATATGCGTGCGCTGATTCTGTGGGCCTGGCGGGAGGGCTTGGCCATGACCACAGAGCACGGGAGAGGCTGGAGGGGGCGGAGCTAAGTAAGATGGGAAAGAGGCTGGAGCAGGCGGAGCTACGCAAGATGGGAGAGGTGAAGTGCACAAGACAGGTGTAGTTTAGCATCAGTCCATGATAACCAAAGAGGGTCTGGGGTATAGGAGGGTAGAGTAAGAGAGGGCAGCAGGGGGAGAGAGAGGGAGAGAGCGAATGAGGGTGAATGACGTGAGATCCATCTTACTGAGTTCGACGACGCTCAAAAGCAACATGGCCGTTCTTGAATCATGTTAATTGTTCATGTAGTTTTGTTTATAATACAATAGTGCATGGGGCCTCACAAAATATTTGCTACGACATTAGAAAACAAAAGATAATGAAGCGTAGCAAAACGAAAAAAATTTTGCTGCGAGAGATAAATAGTATTTTCGATGCTTCGTTTGCCTCAGCTCACGGCTCACGGCTGAGTACACGCTCGCAGTAGGAGGCGCTATATCAGGCCCAAGCGCAGATGAAAGAATAAGAACCTTCCCAGCACAGAGACCTCAGCCTTCCTCCCCACGTCACATTTCGTGTCTACAGATTCGTGATCTTTCATTTCGTAGTCCGCGATAAGCGCAGTCTTACTAAAGACTCGTATGACGACAGCTGTGTACATTCCAGCGCAACCTGTCTCTCCGTGCAATGGTCCGTCAACTGCACAGTCATGACTTTGGAATCTTCCACAAAAAGTTCAAAATCTAATCTCTGAGGAGAAACAGTATCCTTAAGACTCTGGCATAGTTGTACTACCATTTGGATTAATTCAATGAAGACGACAAATATCTTCCCTAAATCGACATGGACAGGAGAGTCTATTGCTAAATGCTGCAAATGTTAATGTAGACACCCAAATAATAAAGTCTGGCATAACCAAAGCAGCAGCAGCATCCGCAATAACACACGAAAGGTCTGATTCTACATTTACGCAAACGGCGAACATTTGGGATTATTTAACCTGCTCCAGACTGCATTCTTTGTTTGAACGCCATCTAGTAGGCTATTGTTGACAGCTTTCGATCACGTGACAGCTGGGGGCACACCCCATGCACAGGTGTAGTTTTAACGCCGAAACGCGACTATGCATTCCGAAACCAAAATAAATGCGCAAGCATGTTAACAAAATAATTATTAGGCCAACTGCAGTAATTATTAGGCCAATTTTTAAAATAAAAATGTAAAGGAACAATATTCAACAGGTGGAAAGTTACCTGTTCAACAATCTTTTTATATCGCTGCGTGGCTTGGTCAATCAAGTCCCGGACCATCCAATCGTCCTTGCACGGGACGACAACTCCAGTTCTTCCAAAATTCACGGTCACTTTCATCCTCGCGATGTCATTAAAAATGACCGTAAAGCAACACGTAGAGCTCAACCTACGAACCTCCTTCGACTGGCGTTAGCCTACCGACCAAGGGGAAGCAACAGGTGTCATCGGTTAACTTCAGCTGTTACCTTATCCATAAAAAGTTTAGACGAGGTATATTTATTAGATGCTATTCTCAAAATTCTCTTGGATGTCGAAATATTACCCGAAGCACAGTGTTCAGCCTTAAAAGCATGAAAAAAGCCGCGATCTCGTTCAACTGAGTTCTTTCCCTGCTCTCTATAGCCACAGCGAAACCGGAAGCTCGATAAGATAAGGACACCCAAAGCTGTCTGTTAGGAGCGCGACAGTACATTGCTGTTCAAATGCAGTCAGTGTTCAATTCTTTTTATTGTTTTAGGATCATCTCTACATATCCTTCAGCTATTATTACCAGTCGCCAAAGAACAGAAAAGTGCAAAACTTTATAGACATTTCATTACCGAGCAATTCCCGACAAGGGTAAATCATTAATGTTCATCCAGATACTGAACCAAAGCGCAGCACAAAGTTTTAAAATGTGCTATACCTGACTAGTCTCTGGTGTCGGGAAAAGGCTAAAACGTCATATATGCAAACTGTCCATAAGGTTAATTTTTTAGGTTTAGTGCAAGCAAAATAGTTTAAGTTCCCTCTTTCCCACGTATGTAATGTTACAGAACAACGCTGCATAGGTAATGTCCTTCGGTTTCGTTAAAAAATGCATTTAAAGAAAAACGTTCAAGACGTGGCATTTTTAGCAGAGGGCATAAAGCAAACAGTGATTTCTTGATGAACCATTTTATATAAATAAACACATGACTAGACGTACGTCCAGAACATGTTCACTGCATCAAGCTTCCCCCTAAATTAATGCTTCCACATATTAAAGCATTATTTCCCCTGTTTTCTTGTCATGCATAATAGACGCCTTATGAAACTTCCTGATTTGTTAATAAGGTCACAGATGGTTCAGTTAGTCATACAAAAGGCGGCTCTGTTTCTCATCTCCTATGTGATTAATACTGAGAATTTTGAGTTTTGTCGAATACTGATGGAATATCCTATTAAGCTGAGCAGATCCTCGTTGTTTATTTGACAGCTGAAAGTAGGTCTGAGGTTGGAAAGAGATGCACACCTGAGGTGGTGTGGGTTGTTTGTTTACAAATTTACAGTGTCCCAGTCACAGATAAGTTTCAAGGGGGAAAACATTGTTGTTGTTTTTCTTGTTGTTGCTTTTACCGCTGTTCACATTGCTGTGTTCACATTTCCCTTTCTCTGCAGTGTGTGGTTTGCACTGTAATACAAAGGCAACCACTGTGTGTTTGTTTTTTTGTTGTCTTTTTTTCCATGTGATTTCAGGTAGTTGTGCAGTGTCAAAAAAGGGCACACCTGTTCTCACCTTCACTCAGTGCTCGTCTCAGAAACATACCGCAGTTCTGCACGTCACACTCTTCTCTGTTCTGTTCTTGGACTTAAATTAATTGCTAACTGTTTTGCATATTCATTTCTTTTGGAATAATCTTTTTTTTTAAAAGATTAATCATTCCACTGTGGCTGTGACAGTTCCTAATTAACATATGTAAATTATGCTCTGGCATTATTTGTTAGTCCACCCCCTTCCCACTCCGCCCACCTCAACTGTCCTAGCTTGGTAGAACCACTCTCGCAGCCAGTTAAACACAAGATATTAAATCATTTTAATGACAAATAATTATCCCTCTAAGCACTGAAATATGCAGCACATAGAAATCACCAGTATAACAGCTATAAACCAGCCAATAAGTGGTCACTGCCCCTTGGAGATGGGGCAGACCGTCTCCGTGGTGATGGCATACAGGCTGTAACAGTAGATTCCAAACTCTGCCATCTGTGGGAGCGACCATGATTAAACAATGCTTTCCCTGATGGCCTGTTTGTTCCAATACGCAACTTCACAACACATTTAAAGGTATCATTAGCATAACCATTCAAAGGAAATAATGTATTCCTGCAATCCTTCACCATGGAAACAAAAATATGGGAATCCTGAGAGTGGAACTGGTTTTGCCGTTGAGTACGGAGTCAGCCATCTTGTGGCAGGCAAGGCTCTCATATCCATGTAAACACTTGTACAACAACCATGACAGATGCACCAGTCGTTTAAAACTGCTTAGCCAAGCACAGAGTTAATGGAGCTGATTTAACTGCCCAGTGACTAGAACCATTAAGCAACCTTCCTCATGACACCCCTCAGGAGATGTGGGTGCAAACTGGTTCCCTTCATATGCATTTGCCCTTTTTCCTCAGAACCAAAATGAAAGCCACTAAATACCCAAGTTTCAAATACAGCCTGGGTTTTTCAATAGAAAGCAAAATTGAAACATCTCTTGGCGACTTCTGTATCATCACAAATGAACTGGGGCATTTCCAATGGTAGACAGAGTCCAGGGCTGTGATGCTAAGAGCTTGGCCACAGTGCACTGAGGGTGAGTCAAATACACACCTGTGTGGCTCAGGTGTTGCGTCCACTGTAGCTGCATGGACACAACTGCTCCTGGCAATATGATACAGCAGACCACTTTAACACACACACACACACACACACTCAGACACAATTAGACCACACCTAATGACAGACAGCCAAAGACAGGACATCTGCTTTTGTCAATTGTCAGACCTGTTTATACTGCATACAATGGGCTTGTTGTAAATTCATTGTCGTCAGAGAAAAATGTTGCCATATAAGTAGAAGGAAGGGCTGTGGTGCTGCTGGGACATGAACGTATCTCTAGCTTCCTGTTTCTAAGCAGAAGTGTGGACTCTTAGGGTACCTTACCTGGCATGGCCACTGGTGTTTACAGGAACAGAGAAGATCAAGCAACTCCTGTGCTTCTGTTTAAACAGACATCAACTTCCCAGTATGATCAAGAACCGCAGAGGCAGTGGCTGGACCAAACTTCCCTTGAGTTTCCACATGTCAGCGGGCAACTGGACACCCTCACCCTCAGAACAACACCTTCACCCTCAGAACAACACCTTCACCCTCAGTACAACACCCTCACCCTCAGAACAACACCCTCACCCTCAGAACAACACCCTCACCCTCAGAACAACACCTTCACCCTCAGTACAACACCTTCACCCTCAGAACAACACCTTCAAACTCAGAACAACACCCTCACCCTCAGAACAACACCTTCACCCTCAGAACAACACCTTCACCCTCAGAACAACACCCTCACCCTCAGTACAACACCTTCACCCTCAGTACATCGGATCAAGCCGTGTTTATGTTTGTAGCCGTTTGTTTGTGCATGCACACAGCTGTGCGCCACACAGTGGTGTTTATTTGGGTTGCACAGGAAACCTGGCACAGCCTGCTCCTCCATGGTGTCCAGCACTACATTAATGCAAAGATCCTAGTGGTAGAAACCCCTCAGCTGAGATTCAATAACCTCAGCTTCCCTTCGGGTCTTCCACATTTTCCCAGGGCCGATCCAACGGAATCAAATTTAGCCATCACTGCCGACAGACACAGTGTCCCTTTGCAGGCTGCATTTTCAGACTCACAGTCCCCTGTTCTTGTACACGTGGTCCTGGGTTTAGAGGTGCACCTACCCCAGTCTTTCCAATTCAGCACATAAAGAGTGCTTGGCAAAGATACACTGCACATTCAATTATTAGGTAAGTCGGTATTAGGATCTGATTATTATTTAATGAACCGTCGGACAGTGGGTAATGGTGGGCCTGAATACCTGGGGCATTACTTGGAAATTGATTGAAAATTGATTTTGGTTTCTAATTGTTATGCTCTCAGTTATTAAAGAGATAGACTAATTAGATAACAGATAAATAATAATCTCTGCCATGATGTTCTGTTTATCTCTGTGTTGTTTCTTTTCTTTTAACACCCAGTATAATGTGTGAATAATTATTCGACTACTTCTCTACCCCAAGAAAATGGGACAAAAAAGAGCTTTAACTGAGACTGAAAAGTCTAAAATTCTCTCTATCAGAGAAATGCCACAGGGTGGTATCATACAATATGAGCTGGTTGGACCTGTTCTGGTTGAAGATGGGTTGAAAACCAAATCCCAGACTTACCGTCAATTTCTAGAAGACACTTTCTTCAAGCAGTGATACAAAAAGAAATCATCAACATTCATGAAGGCCATGATCTGTATGCAGAACAGTGCTCCTACACATACATCAAGGTACATTGTTGCTTGGCTCCCAAACTTACAATGGCATCAAAGATAGCATAATGATGGGCTGGCCTCCTTCTCCATCTTAGTGAGAACTTCTGAGCAAATCTCGAGAGATTTACAGGGAGGAAGATAATTCACCTTTTTGAGCAGCATTTAGGAAGCTGTGGTAACTGCTTCAGCTAAAATTGAGAACAGATCAAGAAAATGACAGTTTCAATGAATGGAAGAGGCTCAAAGCAGTTACTGAAAGCATGTGTGATACATCTCTGATATAGATTTAGGGAGGCAAAATTGTTTTTGTTAATAGTTATTTTATGTTTATTATTTGATAAATAACAAATTAAGACTCAAATTCTAAAAATATATTTAGTTGCCTAAATCTGTGCACACTAAAGGCTCTACAGTAACTGCACATACCAGTAATTTCCCTTGAAATAGACAATCACATTTTTCTTTATTAAACATTCCATTGTGATGTGATATAAACATTTAGGATCATCTGAGACCATTGTGTGTGTGTGTGTGTGTGTGTGCATGCGTGCGTGTGTGTGTGCGTGCGTGTAATATAATATTATTACACATTAATTAACTTCACAGTCTCTATTATTCTAAAGGCCCACTGTTCCGTAACCATAAAGTCTGAATTAACAAGGAATTCAATCTGCAATATGAAGAAAGACAAAACTTTATTGTTTTTCTTCTTGACCATGTGTTACATGTTCAGTACAGTGATGATCATACATTTGGGACAGTGATGATTATTTTAACACAAACTCTTCATTTCATTGTTTCCTCAACAGCATCTGAGCATTTCATCATCTCAAATGAGAAACCGCAGGAAAAATGCTTGTTTTGAAGGAGCCATTGTGGCTTTGGAGGAATTTGTGTCGACAAGAATGGCATCGTTCTGTTCCCCTTAGTGCAATCACTCACTCATGGTCTTTCACCCACACCAGAGACCCGTCCTGAACACATTTAAGACAAGGAGGCCGGTTGGTTGAGATGGGAGTTGAGGTCAGAGATGAATATTCCACCAAATCCTCAAACCTCCAGATGACGATGCAAGCCACATGCCAGCATCTGTGGAGTCCAACGCACAACAGCCTCTAGGGTTGAGGGGTCTTCCTAAATTCATGCCATTGGGTTTGTACAGGAAGGAGAAGGTCCCTCAAACGGGTCCATCTGTGCGAATATACATTTGGAAATGGGACACTGTACTGGCACCTCTTTGATTCTCTGTTTCCTAAGAATATTAAGAACAGGCTTGCGGTGAGTTCAGTGAACCAATAGCATTCTGAAAGAATCCTTGGCCCAACATCTCAACAAGCACTGAGGCCTCCAAATGCTTTTGTGCTTGGGTAATCAAGTTCTGTACACACAAACAGAAACCTTCAGCTTCAAAGGAAGAAAATATCTGATGTTCAGATGTGGATTACCTTCTCCGAATGGCCTCACATTGAGCTTCCCATTCAAGAAGACTTCTATACTGGTTAATGTTAGATGCTCTCACAACCAAAGAAGCAGATTAATTACAAATCATGCTAGGAATAGAATGGAATAGGACCAAGCTGGCATGTACCTAATGTTTTAAGGCTTTTGTCTTGAAGATCTATCATTTCTCTTTCAAAAAAGCAGAACTGTGTAAGACTATAGCGTGTAGCTGATGACTGTTAAAATGAAACCTACACACACACACACACACACCACACACACACACACACACACAATTGTATTTCCTTCTACTCCAGCAGATCACATTCTATTGGCAGCAGTTTAATTAAAGTTCATTACAACAGTCTAAATCTCAGGTCTTCACAAAGCTTGCAGAACCATAGAATCAGTTTCATGCAACCCAGAAGGCTGTGTTTGATTCTGTGTTTGATTCTGTGTTTGATTCTGCCATTTATCAATGCCATAAGGGGGGGGGGTAATTAACTTTTTCCAGAGAGCTCAGCTCATATCAGTTTTAAAACTCTGATGCTTGCCTACAAGACCAAAAATGGCTACCTCCTACAATCCATGATCAAAACCCAAGTTTTCACCATCCGTCAAGATTCATGGAAGACAAGGATCAAGACTCAATAGAGTTTGTGAAATAAACTCCCATAAACTGAACGAACACTGATTGAACACTGAGTCCCTTGCTGTCTTCAAACACTGAAAACTCATCTCTTGGAAAAGAACCTTAAGTAAACTTATAGCTATCATTCTAGGTTTCAGCACTGACACTTTGATCTCAGTCAAGAGTATTTTTCGACTCTAACATATTTGCACTAGTATACATTGAGTAGACAACTAAAGCACTTTTGCAAGTGCTAAGAGCATCTGCTAAAAGCCATAAATGTAAATGAATTGAACACAGTCATGGCGACATAAGACAAATGTTTTTTATTCACAGATTTTTATTTACATTTAATTCGCATGTTTTACATATGGGATGGTATGTATGTTAAATTGTAACCGTTTCAAATTTTATTCAAACTATTGACCTTTGATAACAATCGAATCACTGGCTATGACAATGTAATTTATTCCGTAAAATATATTAAGATAAATTCCTCTAGGGCAACACTCTGGATGATGGAATCAGGTAATAAAACCCACTGCCTGCAAGTGACAGTGGCAGTTCTGAAATGCACAGTAATAATATAAACAAGTGCAACAGTGATAGGTGTGTACGTCTTTCTTCAACAGTGATAGGTGTGTATGTCTTTCTTCCGATATCATATTTTGCCGTCTGTGTTAACCATGGAAACACCTTGCATGTTTTATAGGCATGCAGCCGCACAACCTTGCAGATTCAACGTGATGACATTGACCACTTCAGTAAATTTCACAGGAGTCCAAAGTCTGCAAGTCCAGACTCCATGGGTCCACATTCCAGATTTAGATTGGGGATTAGTGGAGCCGGTCTGGTACACACGCTTGGAAACCAAGGTTAATTACCTGACAGACTGCTGAAGACAACTGCCTAACAATTATTTGGACAACTACCGGGTATGTTTATAACCAAAGCAAACACGGTAGTGGTCATTTCCATCACAGGAAGGCCAGCAAAGGCACTGAGGTGAACTTAAACATGGAGAAATGGGACCATTCGCCTGGGTGTCTGGACACATCGGTGTGTGTTTAATGCAAAGCTTATGCAGCTAAAGCATACCTCACCAGGCTAACAGGAAGTCTTATGCAACTAAAGCATACCTCACCAGGCTAACAGGAAGTCTTATGCAGCTAAAGCATACCTCACCAGGCTAACAGGAAGTCTTATGCAGCTAAAGCATACCTCACCAGGCTAACAGGAA
>JAOYMR010000013.1:1285403-1325150 GCA_025802075.1 Tenebrosternarchus preto | reverse complement strand
GTTACATCAGTACATTTAGCTTGTTTAACAGTGGAGAGGGTTAATGTTACATCAGTACATTTAGCTTGTTTAACAGTGGAGAGGGTTAATGTTACATAAGTACATTTAGCTAACAGTGCAAGCTGATAGCATTACAACAGTATCAGTTCACGTGTTCACATTCACTAACAGTAAGATAAGTTACCCACTAAATCACAGTTTTAATAAAACTGAGAGGGAACAAATCATGTGGGGCTTAAGGCCCGAACACACACCCCTAACGACTCCCATGAGGATTTGCTAGTTTTATTTAAATTTTAGTAATTTTCTATCACTGTTAAAAAATGTTAGACAGCTCAGTTAATTAATTCTATCATTAGATTATTTAACTTTAGTTTTTAGTTGACCAATTTATTTTCAGCTGAAAATACACAAACTAAGTCTCTGGTTTCTGAAAATAACATTAACTAAAGGAACATAATAAATAATTTTGAAATTTAAGGCACTGTTAAAGCTCATTCTATAGCAGCATCAGCTCACATTTAGGCAGGTATTAAATGCTGCCAGACAAATCCTACAGTTCAGCTGCTCTGAGGTACTTAAGAATCGGCTTTGTCACTAATCTTTAGTCTTGGGATTCAAGCTTATACACTGTGTAGGCTAGACTCCACATTCCACATTCATTTTCATAGCTGGAGATATTGGGGGATTAAAAAGATGAAAAATGAAGATGTCCCAACCTATGTGTCTTCATCATTAGTTACAGCCCTTCCTAATGTAGCTTTGCAGCCCTAATCTTTTTAGAATGTCCAAGCAGGTTTCCAGTTCGGACCTGTCAGACGACAGGTGGATGATAAGCTTGCTTTAGCTTAAAGGTCAGAGTTCTGTGACAATATCTTTCAGTCTCACTTGATGCCTTCAGACATCAGTAAGACAGCACAGGATGGGCGAGTTACAGACTATACAAGCATGCATGAGTTTGACATGTCATGAAGCTTTCATTAAGCTTCAAAGTGAATCCGCCATCTTGAAGTAGTAAAGATTCAGGGCGGAGTCTCTTCAGATCTGCACCGCACTAATGCAGTGTTTATGTTTGCATCGTTTTGGCAGGATTTTGAAAATGGCCACCTTGTTGTTGCTGAGCTGAGGTATGAAATATCCACGTCTGTGGCCGCGCAGTCCCAGCTGTACAACAACAACATGAGAGGACTCTCGCCCCTCTTCACCGACTTGACACTCTAAATTACTGTGGCCTGAAACAAATTTTCTACCTTAAAGTTTCAGGCTGACAGGTGAAAGGCTGGATCCATCATGGGTTTAGACAGCACCGCTAACCTGTTTATGCCAACTGGCATAAATGCAAGAAAATAATCAGACTTCAAATTATACAGTCCATTTAAAGCCCGTGATGTGTGGCCATCTGTGTCATTCATTTACATTCACTTTCCAAAATCTCCACCTACATTTGTTCTTGGATCCAGCTGGAATGGTATCTTGAATGAGATTTACATGCATTATCAGGACCCAAGACAACATCTAGCTGGTTTGAGTTTTATTTGAGTGTATCTCCATTATCTCCAAGAGTCAAAAAGCCTCATTTGTGATACAAATGGTTTGTTCCTTCCCTCTTTTTTTTCTGGGAGGCACGTCTGCACATCTGCCATTTACCGGAGGGGGGGGGTAGGGGCTGTTCCAGTCTAGAGACAGTGTTCTAGAGACAGTGTTCTAGAGACAGTGGTGGATGAGGGAGTGCTCCAGCCACAAATCCAAGAAACTAGGGTTGTCAGATCCAAGAGAACTCTGTCACACACAGTCTGAATGAAACCTGTATGTTGAAAGATTAAACTAAGACAAAATCTATGGGGAAATTATATATTTTTAATGTCACTTTATTGACTTTATTTGATACTGTCTTTAGAAGCACTTTTTTGTGCACTATGGTATATATATATATATGTATTACTATGCAAGATAATGAGATTAAAAGCACCATGAAAAATATTGTTGATCTTCGTTTTTCAAACTATCCCAATCTGGTAGAAAAACAGTGAACCTGGCAACCCTGCGAAAACTTTACCATGTCTTTAATTCACAGTCTATGTTCAACAAACCATAAACAATGTAGCAAAAAATGGTTATTCTTGGTTAGTAAAATTAGCAGTGGAGCACCCTGAGTGAAGTATGTAGCATTCTTTAGTTATGCTACTGTTTGTTTAGCTATTAGGTACAGTATTGCATCCATCTTTGATTAGCCAGCAGCCAATGATTATATGCAGTTCATTTTTTTAAATATTATTTATTTTTACTTATTTTTATTTGTTTTAGGTCAACAGTTGCAGTGGTCATCTCCCTTCTGTAATTCTGAACAAGACCTAAAAGGCTAGTATTAAAATGCCTTTCCAATTAACGAGCATTACAACACCAGGTCTGTTATTACACTTTTTGAAGTTAACACTTGACCACCTGAAATATGACATTTTGTGTGATGTTGGCTGGCGATTTTTGCGTCAGGTTTGTTCTTTGGGGTGTCCTGTGAAAGATTCACAAGTTCTTTGAGTTCCAGGCTGTTACCACTCGCTGTGGAACAAGGCAAAACTCTCTGCCTAACATGATACCTTCTGCTCTCGAGGATAAACATGAGTTATCCAACCATGGTAAAAATGCCATGGCAGGAAGATACTGTTCACACGCTGCTTTAGATGGTTAATTTTGACCCACAGATTCATTATTTTAAGGAAATTAATCTAACCAGTTGCTTTACCACAGAGTTTTCATTTGACTTCTCAATCTCTACTCATGCAAATGTGTGTTTTAGTTATTCAGTATGTATTTTCTCTTATGCAGAGAAGTGTAACTACTCTCAGTTTTGCCTAATAGCTTTAGTAACTCAGAGTGAAACTGCTTAACTCATTAGCAATTCGCACAGCTTTAGCATCAGGGCCGTTTAACATCCCAGCAAGCCTTGTCATCCACAGTTCATTATATGAGCACATGGGGTCATTGTGTACTTTTAAGTGTTTTTCTTATAATATATTACTGAGGACGGTCTCAGTCTGGTAATAAAAGCAAGAAAAGCACTCGGCTGTAACAAAGCTAACACAGGGCTGGGCTAACACATGAGATCACAACCAGATCTCCAGCAATGGTGATGAAAGACCTATTGGAACCTATTCGAAAATGACATTTTTGAAAACAATTCAAGACATTTCCTTTTAGGGTACTTCTACCATACCAGAACTATCAGGACACATGGGGTTTTAGCATAAACATGAATTTATTGGACAATGGTCTTCTAGATTATTCTCTGGCCTGGATAACTGTGTGAATGAATCTTCTATGGCAAGTTCCTCGAGTCTTTGCGCCTCAAGTCCTTGCTACTCGAGTCTTTGCGCCTCAAGTCCTTGCTACTCGAGTCTTTGCTCCTCAAGCTCTTGTTTAATGAAGCGCTGCCCTTTGTCAGTAAGCACTTCTGGCTAAGCTGATCTGCTGCCTTTGCTGCAGCCCCGCCTTCAGGCTAACACTTCAGTGATGCACGCAAACGCCCTGACATTCATCCTAAATGGCACGGAGCTCATCCCTCTCTGAAGGCCCATTAGCTCACTTCATTTTCCATGGCTGCAATGCAGAACACCTCTCGCAATTAACTCACAAAGCACTTTTACAGCTTTTTTTTTTGGTACACTTTTACACTTTTTTCTAATTTTTTCATTTCATCTCCAATTATAGCACCAGGACTGTCACTTCCGTTACAGGCTAAATGTCTGGCACATTTTGCTGTTAGATACAACCAACATTACAGAATGCTTCAAGAATATCGGATGACGGCAGGTGACTAGTGAGGGGCCACATTTCATCCAAACCCAGAACGTGGCCCTGAGGCCCTCACCAAGGGAGTGCAGACGCACCGCGAAGAAAACAAAAGGGTCTCTGTCGTGGACGGAGACGAGCTGCCTGTCCCAGGCCACGGACAGCTCCCTTAATTAAGATCTGAGTCAACAAAAAGAAGGTTGATAATGGAGGAAGCAATTTAATTATCATCCTTTTTCTGTCCCTACTTCCAGTCACTCAGGAAACAATTAAGTCTCTCTTAGCGTGCTTAATGGTCTTGAGTCCGGGTTACTCTGCCTTATTCTATTAATAACCCATAAACCATGAGGGAGCTTCGGCAGCACACGACCTGACATTAAGAGATGTTTAGTGGGGAGAGCACAGATACGCACAGATACGCTCTTTGTGTGATGAAATGATTGAGGTTGAGTCCAAGCACACTGTCATTCCGGCTGAACAATTACAGGACCTAAAACATACATCTTTGTTTTTCTTTTTTTCTAACGTACTTAATTTTATTTATAGGAAAACCCAGCATATTAGCCTAAGCATAACACATCCAATGTTTTAGTAGAACACATACAAAATATAACAATACAATATTTGCATAGATATATGGACGGATGTACAAACGGACTTCATTGATCACAAAGTGCAAAGTTTGGGTTTCCTACCAGGAAGTAGCCAGGGGGCACTATGCTCCAACGGTGCGGGAGATGGGGTGAACGGTGGGCTGAGTGACAGTCTGATCGACAGGTGATGGTGGGGTCTTCCTCTGTGGAACAGGAAATCAGTAGGACTGCAGACTGACCTCTAAACCTCTTCCTCTGAAAAAAAGACAAGAAAATAGGAAAGTAGCAAAAAAAGAAATAAAAAGGCCAATTGGCTGCTGTAAAACCTATGGTTTAGATTACCTCATTTTTTGATTGGATGATAAAAATCCCTGATATAACCAGTGCAATAGTGGGATTTCAGGATTAAACTGAATAAAATAAAGTTCCTTATCACTGCTTGAGGCCAGTCCTCACCCACCCTGACTATTAGCCATTTTCGTGTTTTCATTCTTTTGCATAACTGTCATCATTTTATTTTCATGAGAAAGAGACACCACTGTGACTGGATCACACAGAGCCTCTACCAGGAAGCCCTTCAGAACCTCTACCAGGAAACCCTTCAGAACCCATCTTGTATTGGCTAACAGATTATACATGCAAGAACAAAGCATAATAACAAAACCCAGGAAAAAAACACAAAAGATGTTGAAGATGTTGAAGATGCTTCAGAGCATTCGCAACCTCACAGCACTGTGTTGTTGTGCAGATTCACAGCCTACACTCAAGCCTACGTAAAGGCTCACAGGTAAGCTACTTACCGGATTAGCAAAACTGCTTTATCTCCAGATGAAAGCACAGCATGCCTTCATTCATCATCCCACGTGATGTGGAACAAAGTATCCGATGCTAAGACTCCTGATGCTAAGACTCCTGATGCTAAGACTCCTGATACGCTGGCATTGATATCAAACCTTTTTTTTTTTCAGGAATTAATCTCACGGCTTTGCCCTTGGGACAAAATGGTCTCTGGGCCCCACAGTAGGGTGGTGAGGGTCGTGTTGGTGGAGATGGGTGGATGAGGGAGGTGTTCCACTCATGTGATTTATTTGGATATCTCACAGACCGTGACCTCTGAACCTGTCAGGCATGTAGCCATTTCACCTGCAGGGCGTTCCAATGTGTTGATATATCCTGGTTGAGGCCTGACTGGCAACCGGAAAAAATAACCTCAAATCCTAGAGCGAAACCGCTGGGATATGAGATTAGGAATGGCTGCTGTCAGCACTTCCACGTAGAGGGTGTGCTCACGCTGTGCCATTGCAGAACCAACTCTCCAATATCCTGTTTTTCTGTATGAGGGCTGGTGTTCCGGGGACTTCTGGAGAAAGTTCATGCCAGCACAAATGATTCGAGGGTTCTCCTGCATTGGGGGCAGGGGGGGAGGGGTTGCAGTTTTCCTGTTTGCGTTAAACTTCCAATAAATTGAGTTCCTGATCACGTGTGACATGAAAACAGGATCTTCTGTAGCAGCACCTATTTAACCTCTGTATTTATTTGTCCCACCCATAATGAACTCCCTATCTCTTTATCTCCCTCCCTCTCCCTGTCTGATAATTTCCTGCCCCATTAAACAGACCTTTATTACAAAAGTGAATTTATATACACCAGCCACCTTGTCAGATATAGCTGGAGACAGAGTCCCTAGCTCCTCTGTTGCCAGGCAGAGTTTGAGTCAGTCATCCTGGGGTAGTGGAAAGTTCTCAGACATTAATTTGTCTGGTACACTCAGCTCCCTCAGACAGACCATGATCAAACAGTCAGCGCTAATGCTAGGGACCACCACCAAAATAATGTCCCATCTGCAGTGGTCAGGTCCTGCAGTCCAGGCTGTCCTGCGGTCAGGATCTAACTGGTGATGAACCACGTGAATGGGGGCAGGTGAAAAGGAAAGGAAGCAGGTTCAACTGTACACTTACAAAATACATTGTTAAGTTACCATTTCAGCAAGAGGCTCTGAGAGACTCTGGGAGAGGTTTTTTTGTGTATGTGATCATGTCACAAACAAATCTTTTTTTAAAAAAGACATATGAGCGAACATTTGTCTGAGTCTTGTTTTGTGGTTGTAAACTAAACGAACCCAGTTCAACTCATTGTTTTGCTCTGGAAATAAAGAACTCTGAGGCTCGCAATACGTTTGCAGATGCAATCTTCCATCACATAGTGGGTATAAATAAATTCCTCAGGAGAACAGCAGGAACAAAAGCTACATTACCATCATAATATCAGAATCAGAATCAGAATCAGAATACTTTATTAATCCCCAAGGGGGAAATTGCAGATGAATGACAAATTTAAGAAAAAAAACAACACAAAGTGAGATGTTTGGCCACCATGAGCTGTTAAGAGCAGCTTCAGTGCGCCTTGACATTGGCTGTACAAGTCTCTGGAATTATACTAGATGGATCAATCACCACTCTTCCAGAACATTCTTCCCTCACTTGAAGCTTTGATGATCCTAGTGGAGAATGCTGTCTGGTATTTCTATCCAGAATATTATAGAGGTGTTCAACTGGGATGAGAACTGATGACTGCGATGACCATAGCCTGTGATTTACATCATTTTACTCATCGAACCATTTGGTGACCCCTCACTGCATGTGGACCTGGGTGGGGTTAGTTGTCTGGGGGCTTTAATAAACTGCTCCCATCAGAATAGAAAGGTTTAATCACAGGACAGAGGTAACGGGTAGATAAGTTTGATTTGTAGTGACCCTTATTTAAAGGAGATGCATGGGCCTGGACTCACCCAGCAAAATGCCCCCACAGCACAGAACCACCGCGTTCCCTCACTGCAAGGTTAGGAGAGTCAGGTCTTGGTGTACAACACAGGTGTTTGCCCACCTGTCAGACAGACCATGATGAATCATATTGTATCGCTGTTTTCCACATCCCTGTAGATGAGAGCCTGTGGTCATGGTACGCTGAGCTGAACATCTTTGTAATGGAGAGATTATGCGCTATAACCTAATCTGATCACGTCCCACATTAAAATTCACAATCACCTAATGACTGATTTCTCTCCTGTTTTTTGTCTTTGTTTTTTTTTTGTTTTGTTTTTTTGAATGCACTAATGGGCATGAATCATGATCACTGTACATGTGCTTTCAACCGCAGTTACCGGGCCTGTTTACAGATGTCTTTCTCGTAGAACGAAACGCAGATGTCATTTTAGTGCCTGCTGCTGGTAAAGCACTAACACACAATGAAATCTTTGTGGCTGGAGCAACTCTCATCGCCTCAATACGAAACACTTTTTCAAAGTCACTTAGAACTTTTCCTCTTGTCATGCTGATCCTAGATCAATTTCTTGCGCTTGCCTAACATTTTATTAACATACGAACATAATTAATAAATTCATTACATTCTGCTCTGTTGAAGTGTGTCTAATCTCATAACTGTGTTTATTGTTATAACTAATTGAATATTAATTTGATCATCCAATACACCTCCCTGGAAGCATCTGCACTAATGTTTCAGCAAACATTCACCCAGGTTTTTTCTTTTTTTAAAACCAAGTTTTCTCTCAGCGTTAGCAGTTTCCAACACCTCCTACTAACTCCCCCATCACTCGACACCACCAAGCCAGGAGAGTGAAGGCGATCACGTGCTGCAGCTCCACACATGAGGTAGCTCATCAGGGTTCATCACAGTTCAACACGCTCGGAGGAGAGACCCATCACAGTTGAACTGTGATGAATCTCTAGCTCCGCCCACATGAGCAAACACAGAGAGTCAGGTTTATGCTCTCTTGGAGCCCTGGCCAGGGAGGGGTCTGACATCGGCAGCGATCGAACCATAACATGGTTAAGTGTTTAGACCATGAAACCCCTTCAGAGCCCAAGTTCTTCATTTACCTGTTCAGCTGCTCAGATGAGAGCTGAAGAATTGTCTATAGGATGAAGTACTTTTGGTGGATATGGGTCATTCCTGGGGAAAAACACTAACAATGACCCCAACCAATTTTAATTTGTGGTATAAAATGTGCAGTATAGTTCTATGTCACATATTTATTTTGTAAGTATTGTGATTTTATAGCATTTTTGACAGACTTTACCATCTTGAACAACTTTCATAATTTAGTTTTACACAGCTCAGAGATTTCCTGAATGCTAATGGAGTCTCTCTGAAGCCCCTCTACAGTCCACTGACACAGTGAAGACAGAAAACTTATAAAAACAGAAGTTTAAAAAGCTTAAAAGGAAGTATTGTGGAAAAAAAACAAAACATTACATAGACAACAGTGAGTAATAAAGTCTGAAAACTAAAAATGTATGTCCAACAAACGGGACATGCCTGTTGTGAAAATGTATTGCCATAACAATTGTTCTTCCCTATTTTACACTGATGTGACATCTCAGCTGCTTCACATTATAACTACAAAAGAAATCCTTAGCAAATTTATATCGCCCACACTTTTACAGTTCTATTAGGACCAGCCCTGATTTGTGTATTTTAACAGTGTTCTAGGTCAAATATATATTGAACTCTAACTTATTGGCTTGGATAAATTCCGTGAGATAATGACAAAGCACTTTTTTGTCGCTTTGGATAAGACCGTCTGCTAAATGCCTAAAATGTAAAATGTAAATGTAAGATAACTTAATTTTAATGTGAAGTATTATTTTACTGTTTACTGTTTTTACTTGTACAAAAACAAAACAAAAAACAGATTGTGCCGAACGTTTGGCCATAGATGGAGTACTACTGCCCTCTATTTGTCCTGGAACTGCGTAGATAACAATAATTTATTACGTCAATATGTAAGTCTGGAATTTAAGTCAAATAGCAAATACCATGATTTATAAGGTTAATTAATGTTATATAGCATGTATTTTTGCGTTTTTGGCAACAAGAGTTTCGATTTATTGTGTGTTTACTGTTGTCTGCTGAATCTGTCAACGGCATGGTAGAGCATCGAAACATTTTTTACCACTGGATCTCAAACGGCGGTACGCGTACTCCCTCTAGTGGTATAAAACGTAATCTCCGAAATATTTGAAAATTTATAAAGTAGGATACAGGCATCGATCAGTATGAAGGTCTTTGGAAAGCCAAATATTTGAGTTGGTATATGGTTCAAAATCCCTGAGTCACTGAGTTATAAGAAACACTACTGTGGCTCTAAATATAGCATTTTCACATGGAGGGTCGATTGATCTTACTGTTCTAATTCTGTTCTGTGGTCTGTTAAATATGACAAAGTATTTGATCCAAAGTAACGCGTCCTGAGATGCATTTGTGCGTTTGTTTTTTGTTTGGTTGTTTTTTTACGTTTTTGTTTGTTTGTTTAGATTTTTGATTGGTTTGTTTGTGTTTTGTACATTTGATTGCATGAGTTTCGTTCTTAATCTGACCGACGTTCCTTCCTTCTATTATTTTATTGCGATTATTGCGAATATTGCGATTTACTAGTGACATGTTGTGACTTCAGTAGTGTTGAGGGGTGGGTGTAGAATGGAAAGCGGCGTATAACAAATCAACTTCATCTTTAAAAGCTCTGGGTGGCGCTAACACATCCATATCCAACCGACTGGTTCAATGTTACGTAAGAAAGTGACGCTTTCCGCCGCGCGCTCGTACCCAGCCGGTGGTTTGGAAACGAGCTGTGGCAGCGCGCAAGGTCAGGCAACGAGCGTAGTAGAAATGTCTGGACGTAATGTCCTTATTTCTTGCAGCCATAGTCGTAATTAACTTTTACACGGGTCATTTAGCATCGCTGAAGTCGTTAATTTTCTAAAAAGGTGAGTATGATGCTTGATTTTCTTTGCTAACAAGTTTGTTGACGTTATTTAAGCCGGCTGGTGTTATTATGAGCGGTGCGCAGCTAGAAAGTCTGGCGATCTAACGACGTCCAACATTTAAAAACCTGTGCACCGTTTATAATTTGGCACACGAGTACAGTTGTTGTTCCGCACTATTTATTTTGACGACAGCCTCATGTGGCTTTAGCTGGGCAGTTTGGTTTGATTTTATTAGCTAGCTGGCTAGCTTGCTGATTGTTGTCTGAGTTATCTGGGTTCTGTTAACTTGGCTAATAGCTTACAGCTATAGAAAGACGGCAGACCCGACATTCTCTACTGACTGCCTAATTTTGTAGTTAATTTCAAATTAGTATTTTTGCTAGATAAATCCGGGAATAAAGAAATAGAAACATTCGCTTCGAGTTATTTTGTTATTTGTTAATTTAAATATCTGTTAAAGTTGGCTGACATAGAGCAGGGACACCCAATCTCATTTGAGCAGGGTATGTGTTTATCTCAGGATTTAGTTCCAACCCAAGTAGGGTGACACTCGTAGTCATTTGGTCTCAGTCTTCAGACATTTGATTAGCCCGTTGTATCCGGTGTGCTGCTCTTCGTTAACGCCCGTCCCGCCCCCTCAGGGACCAAAAGGACCCGCCGTCTGGCCGTCATGGCGGGACTGGTGAAGAGCTACTGCGAGGATGGCGTTTCCATGCAGCAGGTGTGGGTGGAGGGCGGCATGACGCCGTGCTTCTTCTTCACCCTGGCTCCATCCGTGCTGCTCAGCCTGGCTGTCCTGCTGGGTACTGTACACTGCGTGCGATACGTCCGCCTCGGCACCGACATGGAGCCCAAGTTCGTGCCGCGTTCCCGCCTCTACGCGCTACAGCTGGGCCTGACGATGCTCCTGGTCCTGCAGGGCCCGGCTTGGGCGGGGTGGCGGGCGGTGTCGGCCAGACCCGCGGCGCCCCCCGGCTACGTGGTGCTGTACGGCTGCCTGACGGTGCTGTGTTGGGCGTGGGCGGGCGCCCTGCTACGGCTGGAGCGGAAGAGGGTGCCAGCCACCGACCGGACCAGGGGCCACAGCACCACCCTGCTGCTCTACTGGGCGGTTGCGTTTGCAGCCGAGAACCTGGCCTTCGTGTCCTGGACGAGCCCTCAGTGGTGGTGGAGGCTGGAGGACAAACAGCAGCAGGTGGGTGACGGAGGACCTCAATTATAGTGACTGTCGTTTTAGTAATAGAGTTGCTTTAGCATCTCTAATAGCAGAAGTGTTTACATTCTCAACTTAGAGCTGTTTGTAGGGTTTTTTTGTTCGTTTCTTTATTTGTTTTTTGTTGTTGTTGTTGTTGTTTTTAACCTCAGAGTTGACCACAGTCTTTCACTCTCACTTCCTAGTCATGGATCTATGGCCTCTAGTGTTTCATGTACACTAGGCAAATGTTTATAAACGCTCTCCAAGGCTCTTTTCAGGAGTGTCTGGAGGTGGATGTTGCCCTACCAGATGAAGTCTAAACCTAAGACTAAAACAATTGCTAAACAATGGCTGTTTGTTTGGTTGTTTTGCTCTGATCTGTCACACCTTATTTATCCAGGAGCTCTTGATTATGAGTCGGTGTGAAGTTGCTATTTCTGCTCTCAGCTAGAAGTGATTAAAGGTCCTAATTACAAAGCTATGAAACAGGTTGTTAATTTGTCATTTTAAAAAACTTCAGGGCAGACTGAAGAGTTCAGGGCAGACTGAAGAGTTCAGGGCAGACTGAAGAGTTCAGGGCAGACTGAAGAGTTCGTTAACATATTAACAATCTTAACTAAGCTTTGGCAGCCATGATTCAGAGCTCAAAAATGCATGTTCATAAGCAAAAAAAAAACCCCACATTCATTCAAGACTGATCCAGGGCCAGTGGCTATAGCACTGAGGAATAAATTGTACACAACTCACATAGTGGATCGTTAACATTTGGGATTAGACGGGTGTCGCGTTAGACATGAGCTCGCATGACTCGGCACATATTGGGTCCAAGTGTTACTAGTGCAGTAAAAGACTCCGAAATGAGCAGAATCTGACTAAACATCTGCTGTTTACCGAGTGATGTCAACGTTATGAGCAGAATCTGAGGAAACTCTTTTACAGAGGGATGTCATGGTTACACGGTTATGTGGATGTACAGACTAGCAGAGTCATGCAGGGCAGTGCTACAATTGGTGTACTATTGAAACACAAGGAGTATGTTATGATGTGTCTATATTGCTGATTCATGGTCACTTTGGCAACATTCCTTCCTACTCTCCTTGGCTCCGCCCACTGGGTTCAGGTCTGAGCAGTTAGACAGCGCCTCCTTTCAGGAAGCCACTCCCAATGACACAGCAGTTTACAGGAGATTTTGGATAAACAGCCATGGCCAGTCAGTAGTGAACTGAGGTTCTCTTATAAGCACTTACTGCCAATCTACGGGTTTTTTTTTTTTTTTTTTTTTTTACATTTCACTGATTGTTGTATTGAAATATACTTTTCAAGAAACTAAAGGCTGTATATAGCAGGTTTACAAAGTGCTGTACAGAAAGTTGACATAGCAGTAGAAGGAATAAAATGTAAGAGCAAGAAATAAGCACTGATATAAATCATTAATCATCTAATATAGATAAATAGTTGATCTGCTAATTAAAATCTAATTGGAGCGGATGGGTCTTCACCCTTCTTATGCCTTGGGTGTCATTAGGAAGGGAGTTGTGAAGCTTAAGGCCATAGTAAGAAACATTTACTGTTTATTCAGTGTATTTTGGTTGATGGATCTGAGAGCTCTTACAAGAATGTACCTGTACAGTGCAGTGAAAGTTCAAACTGACCAGACCACAACACCAGACAACACTTAATCTACTGCATTCTGTAAATAATTAATACTTCCCTTTGAACATGTTGCTAAGTTATTCCACCTTTTGCTTAGCAGCTTGGGGAGGTGCATGATGACAGTATTTAGCTAAATCTATCAGTACTGTGTAGGAAAAGCTCATTCAGGGTTTTAAAGTTTGAGTTACTGAGATCTAAAAATGTCCACCTACATTTACCACAGGATTCATAAGAACAATCAAAAGCTGCATCTGTTTAAGCTATCTTTGAAATGATTCACTTTTTAAAAAACATTTTTTAGAAAGTTATTTGTATATCTTACTTTAGTGTCCCATATCTCAGAGGATCTGAGAGAATGAGAGCTATTGGTTCTCCTGAGGTGCCGAGAAGCAGATTATGCGCCAGATCTTGTTGCTAGTAAAACCTTTTGGATTTGACTGTAGGTCAGAAACGTCTAATATAAGTCTAATATAAGTGCTTATAGCACTGCAGTGCCTGAGTGTTGAGTGCTACTCAACACAGACTGTGTGTGTGTTTGTGTGTGTGTGTGTGTGTCTTTAGGTGGAGTTTGTGTTCTGGCTGGTCCGTTACCTTAGCTCAGGGACTCTGTTCTTCCTGGGCCTCAAAGCTCCAGGGTTGCCACGGCGACCATACATGCTCCTCATTAACGAGGATGAGCGCGACGTGGAACATGGCAGACAGGTGAGTGTGTACAGGTGTGTGTGTGTGTGTGTGTGTGTGTGTGTGTGTGGAGGGGTGTTTGTCGTAGCTGCGCTGACATTTTGGACACATAATGGCCAGTGTGAACTGTGTGCCCAAGAGCTTTGGCTACCAGCACTCAGTCAGCTGGAGGGCCGGTGTTACAGCTGGTGGTGCTGAAACGGCACACAGACACGCCAGAAATGATGGTTCCCACCTGTTACACTGTCCAATGCCCACAAAAAGCCATTAAGCTCGTACACACGTGAAAAAACACTGTAGCCTTTCAGCAGTTCCTCACTAGTGTTTGAAAACGCATTAATATTTAATATTACAAAATACTGTAACCAGGTACGACTACAAATAGATTTTCATTCCTGAAGTGTAGACAGTAGGCAGAAGTTTTGGGTTTTTTTGTTATTGGCGTTTCTTACCCTGCCCCCTCCCACAGCCCCTGCTGGGTGCCGGGGCAACCCCACCCTCGGCCTGGAGGGACTTTGGCCGGAAGGTACGGCTGTTGGCGCCGTACATGTGGCCCACTGGGAACGTCCTCCTGCAGCTGCTCGTGCTCCTGTGCCTCGGCCTGCTGGGGGCTGAGCGTGCTGTCAACGTCTTTGTGCCCATCTACTATAAGAATATAGGTGAGTGTGGACACACCCCCTTCAGGACACTCCAGTTCTAAACCTAAAAAAAGTCAGTTAAAAATTTATACATTTTTTGCTAAATAATTGGTTTTAGACTTAACAGTGATGTATAAGTGTTACGTAACCAGTCTAGGTTAGGTCTGTAACAGAAGAAATGTGATGGTATGGGTCGTAACAATAAGTGA
Source organism: Tenebrosternarchus preto (assembly GCA_025802075.1). Lineage (NCBI taxonomy): Eukaryota > Metazoa > Chordata > Actinopteri > Gymnotiformes > Apteronotidae > Tenebrosternarchus > Tenebrosternarchus preto. The sequence goes on along the minus strand of JAOYMR010000013.1, from coordinate 1,310,612 downwards.
TGACCTGTGGAAGTCTAGGGAAGTAAGTTTGTTGCCACACCTATAACTCCACTACTAAAGCATTTGACACATTTTGATGCTCTGAATACCTTTTCAGGTTCATTGCAGGAGGATTTACTTTAAGTAATAGATTTGGCTAAAACGACATGGAAATCGTACTTGGTCTAGACAGGAGCTGAAATTCACAGGGGGAAGAACTAGGAAACACTGCATGTGTGCGTTTAAGCACACTGGTGCATGGACCATCTCCATTCTCCTGTTCTTGTATCACAGTGAACGAGCTCACAGGCAGCAGCCCTTGGAAGACTGTGGCCACTACAGTGTGCATCTATGTTCTGCTGAAGTTCCTGCAAGGTGGTGGTGCAGGTACAACACATACAATACGTTTTCCAGCAATATTGCTGTCAAAGTGTTGCAAACCTTCCTGTTTCTCTTCCCACAGGTTCGTCGGGCTTCATCAGTAATGCGCGCTCCTTCCTGTGGATCCGTGTGCAGCAGTACACCAGCCGTGTGGTCCAGGTGCGCCTGTTCGCTCACCTGCACTCCCTCTCACTGCGCTGGCACCTGGGCCGCCGCACCGGCGAGGTGCTACGTAGCATCGACCGTGGAACCTCCTCCATCGACAGCCTGCTCAGGTCTCCGCTGTGTACTGAAATAACTGCTCTGGTCTCCGCTGTGTACTGAAATAACTGCTCTGGTCTCGGCTGTGTACTGAAATAACTGCTCTGGTCTCCGCTGTGTCCTAAAATACCTAACTAGAACTGGAATAAAGGAGTGGAAATCAGTTTCTGCTTTAAAAATCCAAATATGTCAATAGGCCAGAGACTCAACCCTTATTTATTTGTGGTGTTTATGGTGTTTTTTGTGCAGTTACATCGTCTTCAGCATCTTTCCCACCATTGCTGACATCATCATCGCCATCATCTATTTCATCTCCTACTTCAACGCCTGGTTCGGCCTCATTGTGTTTGTCTGCATGACACTTTACCTTAGTGAGTACCAACCTTCGACTTCACAGGCTGCTACAAAAGGACAAAATCAATAACAATTTCTGGTATTATTCTGTTTGTGATTGTTTGTAAACTACTTGGTCTCTTCCTCTTGCTTTTTCCTCAGTATTTCTTGCGTTTGTTCTCCTCAAAGATGTTGAAACATGTAAAGACATGAAGCCTTAAAGGTGCTCGGCCTGCTCTGATCACATTTGTTGGGTTTTTTTTTGTTTTTTTTCTCCGAACGTTTGGCCCGTAAGCTCTCACCATCATCATCACTGAGTGGAGGACGAAGTACAGGCGTGACATGAACACACAGGACAACAACGCCAAAGCCAAGGCTGTGGATTCCCTTCTCAACTTTGAGACGGTACTGCATGAGGAAGCTCTGGGATGAAGGATCTGCTGGAATGAAACTGCCAGGCAGCACAAGAAGCTGAACTCTGGCACTGGTTAAGGCCTTGCTGGTTGACATTATAAACATCTCAGTGGGGCGCTCCCAGTGACGGGTGCTGCCTAGCTGAGGAGAGACTCCCACCTAGCTGAGGAGAGACTCCCACCTAGCTGAGGAGAGACTCCTATACGTCTGGTGCGATGTGCTAAGCTAATGCCTATGGAGGGCACAACATGGTCATTACATGTTCATCTTTCTGTTGTTGTCTGCAGGTGAAATATTATAACGCAGAGAACTATGAAGTAAACCGCTTCGAAGATGCAATCCTCAAATATCAGGTATCGCTCCTTTTAGCTTTATTAAACAACATTAAATAAACTATCTGTTCTGAGAGAGAATCTCCTCCACAGAACAACGCAAAACAAAATAAAACTTGGAGGAAAAAAGAATTAAGCTAACAAATAAAATACCAAATAATTAGTGCATGAATTGATGGATATACTACTTGCTCAATTCCCAAAAGGAAGTTTGACAAGACTCTGCTGAAATTATTTGTTTGAAACTAACAAAAATGAGAGCAGTTTATTTTTATTGCATTTGATGTTTTTAGGATGAATATCAATTACTGGCTAAGAGGTTTTTCTTGAGTTAGATTTGATCACTAACCCTGACTTCAGCTAGAAGGTTTATCTGATTCAGAAGGTGTGTTTGATTCAGTCTGATAACCAGAGCTCCTGCGTTTTGCTCTGCTCAGCTGCTGGAGTGGAAGACCAACGCGTCGCTGGCGCTGCTCAACCAGACGCAGAACGCCATCATCGGTTCGGGTCTGCTGGCTGGATCGCTACTCTGCGCCTACTTCGTTACCGAGGGCAAGTTCGAGGTATCCGTCTCATCAATGAGGGCAACGGAGCCTCTGTACAGAGCCTCAGCCTCGTTTCTCAGATCAAATTTTTCCATCACTCATGTTTCCAAGAATTGGCCTCATAAGGGCCATCATGACTGTGTGCTGCTGAGCTTTCACTGTAACTGTAGTTCTCTTAATATGAGATTAACTGTGGGTGCCCACAGGTGGGAGATTACGTTCTGTTTGGAACGTACATAATCCAGCTGTACACACCTCTCAACTGGTTTGGAACGTACTACAGGTAGGCGTTGGTCACCCACCTCAACGGCCAAGCTGTGTGTCCTGTTTATCAGCGAGAAACATGGGGGTAGAGTGTTCTTTTTTCCCCTCAGGGTGATCCAGAGGTCTTTTATTGATATGGAGAGCATGTTCAATCTTTTTGACGAAGAGGAGGAGGTAAACGGAACATCTTTTCGGCCAACCGAATCAACCATGATGTTTTTCTGAGTTTAGTTTTTTGGGGCTCATTTTGTCCCCATTGTTCCTGACCCATGTCCAGGTAAAAGACGACGTGAATGCAGGGCCCCTTCTCTACAAACTAGGGAGGATCGAGTTTGACGAGGTCTCCTTCAGCTACACGGAAGGGTAGGCGCTGGCCGCCTTGCCTGATCTTGCCTTTTCTCTTCTGCGGTCGCACCCCTCAGCACTGAGCCCTTCCTTTCCATCCCCACAGGAAGGAGATCCTCAGGGGCGTCTCGTTCACAGTCCTGCCGGGCCAGACCGTCGCGCTGGTGAGTAAAAGACACCAATCGCAATGAAACAAACCAGCTAACCTACAGCTGTGAGCAGACCTGACAATTTGTTGTCTTTTGTTTGTTGTTTTTCTGTTGTGTGCTTGTTTACTGTGCATGTTCAGGCTTTTTTAGCAGAGTTCTGTGAACCTAAGTGTGGACACTCATTACATGCTTACATCCAAGATTTCTCACCCAGAGGGAGGTGACTGAGTACTAACCCTCCATGTCTCGTGTGTGGTGGGCGCAGGTCGGCCAGTCGGGCTCCGGGAAGAGCACCATCGTCCGCCTGCTCTTCCGCTTCTACGATGTCCAGGGAGGCTGTGTCCGCATCGACGGCCAGGACATCACCAAGGTGAGCGAGCACACGTCCACACACGTGCTGCCATCAGCGAGACATTCACGACCCAGCAGCCTGCTCAGTGTGACCCTTCTTTATATACTGTATCATCTCTCATGGAGAAAATGGGCTTGCATCTGGTGCAGATCCATGCACCTTGTATTAACAAATATTTGCATATGGGATATCGGTCTCCCACGTATGTATTTGGCAGTCCTGTCGGGCTGGTTGGCACGGCCATGTGCAGTTTTAGGCCCCATTTCTGTGCGTGTGGCGATTCTCACTGTTCACGGAGCCTCATGTGCTCTGCTGGTCCAAGGTGAAGCAGGCCTCCCTGCGGGCTCACATCGGCGTGGTCCCCCAGGACACCGTCCTGTTCAACGACAACATTCGCGAGAACATCCGCTATGGCCGCATCTCAGCCTCCGACCAGGAGGTGGAGGAGGCAGCCATCGCCGCCGACATCCACCACCGAATCCTGTCCTTCCCTGAGGGTAAGTGCTTCATGTGAGGATGAGCTTCAGTTCTCTGGTGTTTATTCACTTGGGAAACAACCTTTTGGCCATACAGCTTTCATACCTTTTAGTTTTGCTGTTAACAGCTTACAGTTGTGGGTGGCTCTTTCCAGAAGGCTGAATGGAAAATAAGTAACAGTCTGATTTTGGCCTGTTGCAGAGGTTGCAAGCACGTATAAATCTCCAGCATCGTGTCCGATTTGATCTTGCTGGCGTTTCTCCTCTCCAGGCTACGACACCCAGGTAGGGGAGCGTGGTTTGAAGTTGAGTGGGGGAGAGAAGCAGAGGGTGGCCATCGCCCGCACCATCCTCAAGGCACCTCAGATCATCCTGCTGGACGAGGTGAGTGACCGAACGGCTTCGAATGCGTCTATCTTCAGAGCTCCCGTGTAGAGCTCCCTCAAGAGCGCCGTGTAGAGCCGCCTCGACCCACCACGCTGTCCTGTCTCTCGCCCCTAACAGGCCACTTCTGCGCTCGACACGCAGACAGAACGCAACATCCAAGCCTCTCTGGCCAAAGTGTGCGTCAACCGCACCACCATCGTGGTGGCCCACAGGTAACTAAAAAAAGCCAAAACAAACCAAAACAGGCCAGCCCGGTTTCCCTATCTTCCTCCCACGCTCACCCACCGTAACCTTGCAGACCCGTTTAACTGCACCTCGTTTGCTTGCTGTAGGTTGTCCACCATCATCGGAGCCGATCAGATCCTCGTTTTGCGGGACGGCCAGATCGCAGAGAGAGGAAGGTGAGATGAAGAAAATACTGGCTGTTGGTTAACAGCCTCCTTTCATTAAACACCTGTCTCATTCCCATTCTACTCTGGTGGAAATATAAAAATTAATTGATTACATTGATTACATTGATTACATTATGTATATTCCTCTACTGTTATGCAGTGTAAGTTAAATTATATTTGTAACTATTTTGGAATTGTGTTCAAATGCTTTGAAATGTGCTGAGGTGGCGATTTGATGGTGCATTTGAACCCTGGCCTTAAATCCCATTTCTGCCGTGCCCTACAGACACGAGGAGCTGTTAGCCAAGGGAGGCCTCTACTCCGACATGTGGTTGAAGCAACAGCAGGGCCAGGACTCGGACTCCGCCTCAGACACGGAAGCCAAAGACGTGCAGCCTGAGAAACTCCAGCCCACAGTGCCCTCTGCTGGCCACAGGAGCCACTGAGGCCTTGACAAACACTACTGAAGGTTCTGGATGTTGCAGGGGTGTGGGGTCTTCTCTTGTTTTGTTTTTGTTGTTTTTCCTTGAGCTTTATTGTGTAGATATTTATCCACGAACTATTTATTGATGGGTTTTGTTGTTTTATCATGTACATGTGTGTAAGAACATTCTGCATCTATGAGAACTTTTGATCAACTTTTTTATTGCCTTTTCCACAACAGGGATTATGAGGAAAGGCAGAGTGGTGGTAAACAAAGTTTGGTACACGGAAAGATTACAGAAACCAAAGACAAAGCAAAACAATCAGACTAATAAAAAAAAAAAACACTTGAAAACTACATTTCTTGAATAGACTGACACAACTTCTCCCAATTTCCATTGGCTGGTGGTCTTGCTTTGTTACTGTTAGCTAGAAGATATCTGAACAATATTTTGGAGACTAAGTTTCTAGAGTCTTCAGAGTGAGACTAAAGAGCTGAGTCATCATTTAAGAGTTCCACCGAGCTGAAGGCAAACTTGGTGATTCCACTGATAATCACTGTGTGTGAGAGATGATTAAGGCAAGTTCAAGTGGACTCGTTATATTTTTAAATATGGAGTTGGCTAATGTCATTATTGATGTTGCGAGGAAAAGACGATGAGTAACAAACACACATCTCATTCTGTGATTTTAGATTGTGTGTATGTGAGAGAGAGCACATCAAGTGCAATGGACAGCCACAGTAATGTTTCAACTGCAAAATACAACTGTCCTCAAATGTTAACAGACCTTGCAATAGCAAATGTTGTGACTTCTCACAAATGCATAGAAGCAGGTAGGACTGACTGACAAATAAATATAATCTAAATTACCATATATATGCTATAGATTTGGATAATATGAAGTCTAAGAAAAATGGGTTCTCACTGATGTTATTTCTGATTATTTGACTTCTAAGGATAAAATGATCAACGGGTAAAATTGCAGTAAAATTATATCTCTTGCTGTTATAAAGAAATCACATTCTGCTCTCTGACATGGAACAACTTGAGGATCAAGGTTTTTTTAATGTGTGTACAATGTTTTTTAGCCTTGGATTGTGTATCCATGTCTACTTCGTTTTGTACGTGAATTAAGATGGGTTTGTTTGTATTAAAATGTATGAAAAGGTGAGTATTTCTTTTTATTGACTTATGGTGCACTCTCCGCACACCTTAACCGTACACACAAATAGCGAGACTAGGACACAATGAGCTGAAACACACTACTGTCCAATTTCAACTCACGCAGCGCAGCTGATCTAGCGGGCTGCCTGGTTAAACTCAGGAACTCCTGTGGACTGGTTATCGCGAGAGAAGGCGCACACTGACGCCTTTAATACATGTTTAACAGGGTCGTTTATCTTTAATGCTAGTGTTTTATATTGAAAATGGATTTCGCCGATTTGTTTGATGAGAAGACGTTTCCTTTCTCTGACTTTCAGGAATTTACGGTGAGTGTGTTTTTGATTTCGAAAGCAAATTACTCTTAGCAACACCCGCTGAAAGGCTACATGGCTTAGCTAGCTAGCTAACTTCCGATTATTTATCATTGTATTTATTTTTGTTGGGATAAGTGCTTAGATCTGGTCATCGTAAAAACATTAAGTTTTCAGTATCCACTAAATGACACTATCTCAGTTTGGATGTTAAAGATAACCTGGCTGGCAGCACATATCAAGTTGTTAAGCCGACTGGGGTGGACAAATGTCTAATTTAGACCGCTGCTTTAGCAGGAGGCCTTGTTGACAAGGCGTAACCAGCGGTAACTTGGATCGCTTAGCAGGCTATAGCTATCTTGTCAAGTGGTGTAAATACAACACTGAGTTTCTACCAGGCAATTCATAGCAACGTGTTATTCATTATTGTTATTCATTTTCTGAAATCATTTGGTCAACAGTATTGTTTGTTAGATAACTAGTGATGGGTAACTGGCTTGTTAGCGCTGCTTAGCTTCCTGAATAAAGTGGAATAAATCGACTGTCAACTTTATTTGGTGATAGATGTTCGTCGATCTGTTTCTAGTTTCTGCCGAGGCATCAGCAACTTTCAGAACGAGTTAGGAAACGTTTATATTATGGTCTTGATCCAGACACTTCGCTGGATGCGTTGTCGTGTCCCGTGACAGGTAAGCGCATTGTTACTATAAATGGACGTGTACGTTAACTAGAATGTTAACTAGCAAATGTTATTGCATACGTTTTTAATCATCTTTAAAGTAATGCCACTTTAATTAGATGTGAATTAACGACCAGGTAATCTCCTTTCTTGATTGTCTAATGCTAGAATGTATTTATACATTATTACATAGGTTATTACAGTAGTGAGACAGAGGTCCATGTCGACAGATCCTCTATACGCGTCTTTTGATGGCTATTTACTTGTTGGTATCGTAGACATTGCTGTAGAACTCCTCCAGAAATCAGCCCCGAGTCCAATACGAAAACTCCACAAGAAATATGCCGCACATGTTGCCAGGTGAGTGTTCTTCCTCCTCCCACAGCAAACCGTCATTCCTGCTTTATTTTGAACGTGCATCTAGTCTCACGTCCTCAACTTGTTCCTTTGCAGAGAAGCGTGCATTTCCCCTTGTGCTATGATGTTGGCCCTGGTGTACATCGAAAGACTCCGACACAGAAACCCTGAATATCTGCAGCAGATCTCGTCCTCTGATCTTTTCTTGATATCTATGGTAAAGCTTTTGGCTGAGGGTGGTGGGGGGGGGGTGTCCGTGAGTGGTGGCAACACTTGACATAACTTAGCTATCCAGAAAGGATAGCGTTAAAGTTAATGAAACAAATATTACATGAAGTGAAATATCTTGGCTTTGTCATGAATAAACAGCTGGGGGGGGTCTGTTGGCTAACCTCATCATCTTGTAAGTGCCTCTTTTTGCTGTCCTTGTAGATGGTGGCCAGTAAATATTTGTACGATGAAGGTGAGGAGGAGGAGGTTTTCAATGACGAATGGGGCACTGCTGGAAAACTGGATGTCCAGACTGTCAACACCCTGGAGTTGAATTTTCTCAGCGCTATTGTACGTCAGATTTTGTTACCTTGACTCAGTGCTTGTTTGCTGCAGGATTTGCACCGCTTGCTCTAACCCTGCTCTCTGCTTGTATGGCAGGAGTGGAGCCTGTTCACTGAACCCAGTGAATTCTTCAGTGTGCTCAACCATCTTGAGACCAGGTCAGTCATTGGTAGATTGATTTATTTGTTTTTTAAAGTGTGTCAACTATATGTAGAAATACAACCTCAAAAACACCCCCTGTATTAATACATTTGTTAAACTATGTATTATTACTAACGTATGTAAAAACCACATATAGAACATGACTATTATTGAGGTCCTTTAAACTAATGAAACAAACCCAGTAAGGGCAGGCTGATATGACCCCTGCGTTTGAGATTACAGACCTATACGATGAGCTGCTTACCTCAGAGCTCAGTAACCTGTCTACATATGTGGTATTAAGTTAAAATGCAATAAGGAGTGATTTGCTGCACATGCAATTCAGTGGTGAAACAGTATTTTTAGTCTAGACTTGGTGTTAATCTGGCTCTGGAAAACTGAACCTGTGCTTGTATCTGAGAGTCGGGCTGGTTTTGGTCTCGTATTGCTCCAACCTGCTGCACTCCTGTCTTGTGACAGCATTGCAGAGCGGCAGGGCGTGAAGCGCGGATGGTTCACCTACACCGACCTCTGTGTGCTGCTGGAACAGGCCAGCTGGAGGGTAGCGCTCACCAACGTCTACCAGCACTTTGCTAAGGTACAGCTTTTTTTATTAATTTTTATTTGTATTTTTTTTTTTTGTATTAAATTTTTTTCTTTGGATGTTGATTTGAATTGTTTAGTAAGAGTCTAATCAAATGGTCAAGCAAATGTCAGTCTCTGAAGCGCTCGTGTGATTGTGTGTAGTTCTGTAAACGGTGTGATGCTAATTCTGGTGTCCCCTGAGCAGGTCACCTGCATGCTGGGCCTCCTCTACTTGACCAGCATGGCAGGGCTCATCGCTGTCTCCGCTGTGCTTCACCAGCTCGGCCTGGCCGACTCCAGCCGCTCAGGCCTCAGTCCCGTGGAGCCCGCCCTTCTTGTGCGTCCAACCCCTGCCCATCCCCGCTGCTGCATCCTGGCCAATGGCAGCCAGAAGCCCCGCCTTCCCACACAACCGGACCCTCACAGCCCCTTCACTTTCCCCCGGGCCCTCAGCCAGAGCCTGGCACCTTCCCTTTGGGCCTCCCTTCTCTCTGTTCTTGCCCCACCGGATGCCTCTCGGTCCGACGCCCCGTTCTCTTGCCGCCCGGACTATTTTCCGCCATGTAGGGCTGCTAACGTCTCCGCCGGACGCCACTCACCTTGGTACACCTGGCTCACTCCTGCACTACTCATTGACGGCCCTTCGCTCCCTCATGCCCACCTGATCCCCGTGGCCCTCCAGAGACGCAGCTGCTGCCAGGACGCCTCGCTCCCGTTCAGCGAGAGTCCCGGCCTGCTCGCACCCAGCTAGGAACCCGGCCAGTGCGTCCCAGCTCGCCGTCACCGATACCACTCGAAATAAGAAACAAAACCAGCTCGTCTTTCGGACTTTCCTAGTAATGTTCCCCTCAGGTTTCTGTGGGGGTTTGTATGCTTAAAACCTTGAAATGGCTCTGAATGCACTTATGGCGCCCACTAGTGGTGATATCTTAAGGATCCTGATAGTAAACTGCACATTTAAATGAGATTAAATGTGGATTTAATTTGAGCATGAAGTTGAGTGCAGAAGAGATCAACACAGTGTCTTCATTCATGAAGGCCATTGTGTGTAAGTCATTTTAAGTTTAAAAATTCAGTCAGGAATCAATCCAAGACTCCAGTTCATCTCATCAGAATTCTCAAAAGTCTGCCATAATTAACAAACGAGGTTGATTGTGTCCATTAAAATGTGCCCATGCAATAAGTTCAGCTGGTAATATTGATAATGAAGGCTTTATTTTGCATGTAGCTCCTTAAATCTCCGCTTAGATTTCCTGGGTTTTTTGTTTTCCACAACGTAACATTTTTGGTATTTTGCATTTTGATACAAAAGATTTTGCATTTTATAGAGTATTTTGCATTCAAAAGATCAATTTAAGTGACCTATAGAAGAGCACGTAAACAGAAGAACACGGACAAGGGTTCTTTGTTCATCTTTGAAGTCAGTTTGGAAATGTTTGGCCAGTGTAGATCTACTACTACTAAGTTCTTGAGGAGAGGATGGCAGTGTTGTCCTCTTCCAATGAAAGAGCTGTTCAGAAGGATAGTTTCCTGTTTATTTTGCCATCTGTTACTGTCTTACTCTTCTGCCACTGTAGTAAAACCTGTGAGCTTTCACCTCAGTCACCGGTAGGTTTTGGCCATGGGCAGCTGTTGCCTGTAAACTATGGAATATTTCAACCAATCACTGAACAATGGGAGGGGACCACGTGCACCACAGCAGTTGTTGAGATTAGACATAGGGCGCGGCAGCATGAAGACGGGGCTTTGGGGTGACTGCGTGAGGTTGGAACAGTTGGATCACTGTTAAGTCGTGGATCAGATGCTAGAAAACGCTCGGTTTGTTGGTAGAAAGGCTGGCAGGAGCTGTGTGTGCTGTGAAGGGGAGGGAGTCCATGTTGCAGATGTTACGCTGGGCTAAGGAAGACGTTATGTTACAAGTTCACATATGAGGCCTGAAGAATGTTTAGGAGACAGTGTCGAGGAGCCAACGTCTTGTTTGCTTTCTTTCTTAAAAAGTGAATTTGTTAACTGCATCACATAGACCTCGTTGTTCTGGCAACAGGCAATAAATAAAGAATTTGTTTGGAAATAAATAGGTTTAGGCCTGTCATTTTGTAGTACTTGGATATCAATTTAAACGTTAAAAATGTTAGCTATCCAATTCATTTATATATATTTATTTTAACATGTTAAAAGGTGGTTCGTCCTCGGGCCCAATACATATTGCACGGTTTTGCTGTTTAGCCGTACCAGATATTCAGGGTTTTGGTCCAGGTGTTGAGCTTATGTTGGAAAAACATGTCCTGACATACTGAACAAAACTATATTACACTGAGAATTTTTAACAAAATGTCTGCCACCACACCTCTGTATGCCTCAGGATTCTGACAGTAGGACCACAACAGTTATCCATTTCCTGCTTCTATATCACACCTTGTGTTCAGAAAGAATTTAATCTGATCTAGGATCAGGTACACTAGCTGTTATGGTGAAAGAAAGCAGATCCCAAAGTTGGAAGCTTCTGTGTCCATTGCTGGTTCATGGATAAAAAAAGATGTATTATTCCACCCCCCAAAATGTTATCTTTTAGAATATAAATTGTATAAGTTACAGGCTACATTCAACTCATGTGAACACTTGCATGTAATTATTCCACTTGATAATTTCACCTATTCCCCACCCATTCACAGCGTGTTATTTTCCATAGCTACTAGAGAGCCTGGTACCTTGTTTATAGCTTGTTAGGCAGGTTACGTCCGGCACCCCCTGTGCCTTTACTGACTTTACAGATCGGACTTTATCAAACATGCGCTATCAATGGACAAGGAAGTAATTGTTGATTTTAATATTCACTTTGAAACTGCACAAGATTCTCTGAAACTTATATGAATTACATGGGTATCACTGAATCAATGTGTATGGCCTGTGAATATTTGTAAACATACTTTACAATTACATTGATTTACCTGCAGATCCAGAAGTACTTGGTCGTATAATTGAGCATGTTCAGATTTGGGGTTTTTTGACAAGGTTGTGCAATCTCCGGCCAAAAAAAATTAGCAACAAGAGACTCTCACCTTGATGCAACCAGCACACGTTTTTGAAGCTTAGAGTGTAAACGGCAAAATACTAAATCCGAAGTTCTTAAAGCTTCATCGGAAAACGGAGTTGAATATAAGCATCCCTCACTGCAGAAAAATAATCACGTGTATCTCAAAGATTCCTATTTAAAGCAGTATCAAAACTAGGAACCAAGCTGAAATAGAATCATTTAACCATCTGGAATGTATCAGTGATAAATTTGTTTTTTATGACCCGATCGAAAATATTAAGGAAAAGAGTCCTCAGAAGTTGTTAATCTGCAAATACATTTTGGCAGTGTGAAGTGGTGGAAGTAAGAAGTTAAATGTAGAATAATAAATTCTTATATTGACGAGACTTGAGAACGATGAGAGAATTGAACACCAACGCACTTCTCACGAGGTCAGTGAAAACAAACACACTTGTGCATGCATAAACAAAACACGACAGGTTAAACAGGTAACGATAACGTAAACTAGAGGCAAGTCAAACATAATGAGGGGGACGTGACACGTGAGGGCAATGAACACACACACACACACACACACACACACACACACACACACAGAAAGGGGGTGGAGCGGAGGAGGGGGGCGTGACACGTGAGGGCAATGAACCCGCACACACACAGAAAGGGGTGGAGCGGAGGAGGGACGTGTGACAGGCAGCTGTTTAGTTTAGCTCAGTGAAACATAATTCTTTTCTAATTTCTCTGATAATTTCTTCAAAATCTTCCTCATGTAAACATGATCTAGTCACTACTCACTTACTCAAAGAGCTACTGTCCATTAGTATAGATTGTATGATTATTATAACTAACTATTCTCTTGGCATAGGTTATATTCCCAAATCAGTAAAACTAGTTTTAATTAAACTACTAATTAAAAGACCCAGTCTTAATCCCAATGAATGTCTTAATTACAGTCCAATTATGAACCTGCCCATTTTAATAGACTGATAAAGGATACATCTCATATTCTTTATATTCTCATTGGCATTAGAGGACAATTTGCATCACTACACAGTCCACCATACTTAGTCTTATAAGGCCACCATTTGATTTGTTGTTTTAGAAATAATATAATGACCATATATAATTATTTCTCCGTATGTTTATTCAGATCCAGACAGAAAATACAGGAAGTATGCACACAAAATAAATGTTAAAAAAAAACCCACAATTTTCAGAACAAAATGGTTTCCAAAGGCAAAAGTCGACATTTACTGTGACGTTCTTGGCCCTCATCTTGAACTCTTTTGGTGAGACTGTTCTGACGTTTTCTGAAGTAATCTTCTGGTATATTATACAAGGCTTTAAGAGACTTTAGGTAGTATACCATTAAGTAGTAATAATGCTTCACACGACAACGCTTGACAACAACTTCTTAGTGAGTTAAATATATTCTTCCTTAGTACGTGCTTCTCGGGAAATGGATTCGCTTATTCAAATTTAATGTGACCTACCAACTCATTTGAAATCACGAATCGAGACATTATTAACTTCATTTTCGCCTTGCTCCTAGCGGGACGTGCTATCTTTAGTCGCATATCCCAGAGAGCAAGAGCTAAATCTGAACCAACCTGTGATCGCTTCGGCATTCCATCGGTTAGCTGCTCGCTCATCTTTAGACTTTAGCTGGTCATCTTTAGACCACTTTTGACGGTTCATGAACACCAAACCGAGAATAGCTGACCTCAGAGAGCACCACCGGCATGCCACACCCACACCCCCCTAAAGTCGCCCCAGAACAAAATGCTAGTCCTTTTTTCACTACGGCCAGTTCTTCCTTGCACCTAATATAGACCCTACGGCTTTACGCGCAGATGGGTTCGACGAGCATGCTCAAAGCACACAGACGTGGAGGGGAAGCTGCACGAACGCAACATTATCGTGACGTACGCACAATGGAGTTTGTAAAGCAGGTAAGATAACGGTACAGTCTAAAATATTTTTCTGAACGCGTGAAATATTGGCTACAACACCAACCTCCCTAGAAATGACAAAAACTCGATTGGTCAACCACGCGCTACTACTCAGTGTAATTTGGAGTGAGGTGAGCATTCGGCGCGCTCGAGACGCGGATAAGAGCGTACTTGAACCTGATTAGTTGTCATGATTTAGGACAACTTTCACTCAACTCAACCTTGTTTCTCGGACAGGAGGTGCTTTCTGTGGACAGTGTTCTAGATGATTCAGGTAGGTCACCCACAATGCTGGAAGTCCGCAATTGCATAACTGCTATGTCACAAGTGTTGTGTCCGCTACTGAGATTGTCTAACAAATAATATGCTAATAGGATATAAACAATAACAATAGTGGTAGTAATAATAATATCAAATAATAATAATAATAATAATAATAATATAAAATGTTACCGTCTGCTCCATCTGATTACAAGCCCCAGACCCAGCTCACGAGGCCTATTTGGAGTTTATGAAGAAGCACTGTTGCTATGACGCTATTCCAACCAGCTGCAAACTGGTTATTTTTGACACCACCCTGCAGGTATTTTGGATTTTCTTGCAAATTTTGTGTTATTTTCTCTCAAAGTAGCACTAACAAAATTTCACTATGTTTTAGGTAATGCTTGTGGCTTACTTTTTAAGTATTACAGTATTAAGTACTATGTATATCAGAAGTATTTTGCTTGAAGCTGATGAAGGACCTGTGTCCCAAACTTTATGTACTTCACTACAGTTTTGAATATCCCTACATCTTACTACAGTACACTGCAATTACTCACCTACACACACAAAAACACACACACAAGAGCACATTTAGCCACACGCTTTCTCTCTCAGGTGAAGAAGGCCTTCTTTGCGCTGGTTGCGAATGGTTTGCGTGCAGCACCGCTCTGGGACAGCAGTCTACAGCGATTTGTGGGTGAGACGAACAAGTCGTTGTTTTGCCTTTCCAAAACAGCCACCTGTTGTTTCCCTAACACACTCTTTCCCTTTGCAACGGCCACCCAGGTATGCTGACCATCACCGATTTTATCCACATCCTTCATCGCTATTACACATCTCCAATGGTCAGTAGTTCATCACTATTACACATCTCCAATGGTCAGTAGTTCATCACTATTACACATCTCCAATGGTCAGTAGTTCATAGCAGCCATGTGAATATTTCTGACAGAACATCCATGTTCCATGTACTTTGATCCATGTACCTTGATTGGATTTTTTTTCCACTTAAAGGTTCAGATCTATGAACTTGAGGACCACAAGATTGAAACATGGAGAGGTGATTCATTTCAAAGTAAATGAGCTGGATAAATCTAGAAGTTTCTGATGGTGACATGATGTATGTTAGCACTGCAAGAATGCTCTCTGGTCCCACATAACATGGAATGACAGGCTCACTGGGGTTTTGGGGAGCTGGTGGGCATGTAATTGTTCTGCACTCAGAAACTGCATACGTTTCTCTGTGTCCATCACACATGGGCATGCACTTGTGTGTGATACACTCATCCATCCGTCACATACGGGCATGCGCTTACACTCACGCCGCAGTGCCACCTGAGAGGACGCCCCTCACAGTTCTTCCTGCTTCTTCTGTTGCCTTTTTCCTATCTGTGTCGGTGTGAAGATGTTTACCTCCAGTACCATAACCGAAGTCTTATCAGCATCACCCCAGACGCGAGGTAACGATGTATCGCACCTCCCCGATGCCTCGAACAGGAAAAGAGGGCAAAGCATGTTGTAACACTACAGAAATTAATCTATTATATGTAATACTATATACCAAGGACTACATTACTCAAAACAACAAGGAAATAACTGTGGCCACCAGGAATTTTATGCTTTTGATTCTTACCCTTTCCTTTGGCAGCCTTTTCGACGCTGTCTATTCCTTACTGAAACACAAGATCCATCGCTTGCCAGTCATTGACCCTGAGTCTGGAAACGTCCTTCATATTCTGACACATAAGAGGATCCTCAAGTTCCTCTATATTTTTGTTAGTAAGACAATCCTTGTTTCATTACTGTTCTTATTTTATCCGAACGATCCATATAAAAAACACACATTCCATATAAAATACTTACAACATTAATATGCAATAAAGAACGACCCTGTTTTATAAGCATAGTATGCTTTACACTAAAATAACAATAGGTCCCTAACATGCATTACAAATGTATTTAATATCTTTATGTGTCAGACGTGTGCAAAATATATGAAAAGAAATGAACCACACATAAAGTCATTTACTCTGTATGCAGGCATTTTCGCCTTTGGTTTTCTTCCCTGTATTTGTCCCGGTGTTTGGTCTCTTGTCTGCAGGGAACGGTGGTTCCGAAGCCCAGTTTTCTGCAGCGTAAGATCCTGGAGGCGGGAGTGGGAACGTTCAAAGACATCGCCACAGTGCATCAGAGTGCCACTGTGTACGACGCGCTCACCACGTTCGTGGAGAGGCGTGTTTCCGCTCTGCCGGTGGTCGATGATGAAGGTAAGATGTGGGAGATTGAACTGAGGCCCAGAATTCATGAGAGACATGACATGAAGTTCTGTTTACAGTTCTATGAATGGCATGTAATGAAAGAGTATCTCTTCAGAAGAAGAGAAACAAACACTGTAGCATCTTATATTTTAGATCCCAAAAGTTGAAAAGTATTAAAAAGATGAAAGACAAATGTTGATTTTGGGTGCATTCAGTAGGTTTTGTGATCCAAATTCTTACAGATCTTTGTTGTCCCTATGAGGTTTCTAACTGCTCCTCTCTTTCAGGGAAGGTGATCGCTCTGTACTCAAGATTTGACGTGATTGTGAGTAGATTGTGTCCATATACAGAACACTCAGCCAGAAACCTCTGAGATTGGTCGTTATGTTCACAAAGCTATGGTGACAAAAATAAGCAAAATAAACTGCTGGATGATTACAATCATCATTCACTGTGAAATGCCCCCTTTTTTGCCTGTTTTTGTTCATGTTCACCATTGGTCACCAGTTGTGTGCTTAGGACTAAATTACTCATCATCACAAGAAAGGTGTCATTGTTCTGCCCTCTGACCTTTTGTCAACGGTTGGGGTCAGAATTTGGCAGCGCAGAAAACCTACAACAATCTGAGTGTGAGCATGAGTGAGGCAGTGCGCAGGCGGAGGGGTTTTGTCGAGGGTGTCATCAAGTGCTACCCGGATGAGACGCTGGAGACCGCAGTCGACCGAATCGTCGAGGCAGAGGTGAGCGCGCCAAGCAGAAAAACCCTGTTTTTAATAAACTCTTCAAGTGTTTGTCTGGGTATTTCTGATCTTTAATGACGGCTGACGTGCATGTGTGCCACTCAGGTCCACCGGTTGGTGCTGGTGAACCGGGACAATGTGGTGCAGGGAATAATCTCCCTGTCAGACCTGCTGCAGGCGTTGGTTCTCTCTCCAGCAGGCATCGACGCACTGCATCCCTAGCCAGGGGGGGAGGGTGGGTGGGTGGACAGACCTCATCCCTCATGCTCCACCCCTCGTCCTCACATTCGTTGGCCCCTCCCCTCGCACACAGCAGGTAGGCCGCCACCTGTCATCGTCAAACGCCAGCTTTGTGCTGAGTCGGCCCGTTTTGTTATTCATGTTTTGCTGAAAAGGCCTTTTTCCCCTCCAGGAATTTTTCAGGAACGACACTTTCTTTGGACACTATAAGATGTGGGACCCCTGAATATTGACCTTTGACCTGTGTAGCACCAGTGATTACTGTACTTTTTGTAGTCTAACTCTTTCATTACATTATATCACCTGAGGCATGTGAGATTTTCTACACTGGGAACTGGGTTGATTTTCTTCACCAACACGTAATGAGTTCCAGAACCTCCTGCCCTGAGCAGTGATCACACCCACATAACCCCTGCACACAAACGGGACGGGAGATGGGGGATTCCTGGGTGATTACACTCAACCCTCAATGATTACACTCAACCGTCCCAGATACTGAAGACACTCAAGAATGAAGAGGAACATACGGGTATTAAAAACAATTGTTTTCCACTGTAAATATTTTTTGTATGTTTACATAGCTTCAGTTGGCTGTTGGCTTGCTAGTACATTATGATCCGAAATGTGAATGAATAAAAAAAGCTAATAAGTACTATTAATAAGTATTGCATAAGTACTGTGTGTATGTGAACGTTTGCTGAGTATTTCACAAAAGCAGTCTCAATTAATGAAAACACCCTAGTCACTGAGATTACTGATGTTGGTTATTTTTATTTGTATTTTAAAATTCCAACTTTTATTTATGATTGTGTGCCTGCTGCACGTTAATTCTAGTTTGCCCAACAGAAATAAATGCATTGCAGTCTAAACACGGATCGATTCTTTGATTGTCCACCAGATGTCAGTAAATTGACAGCATTACATTCCCATAGCGCAGTAAACAAGAGACACGTGACACGGAGAGCCCGTAATATCCATTCTTGAAAGGGTTGTGTGTTGTCTATTTTTTCTAATCCATGACGGGAGTGACGAATCTACCCTAACCATACCCCGTGATCTCCCAGCTGCACAACATAACAAAGTGGAGAAAAATGGCGAACGGGGAGGAGGCTAGACGCCCCTCTGTTTCCTCCTCTTCGGTCGGTCTCGAGGCCTTGTTCCCGGCCGGGAGATCCGATCAAGCCAGCGGAGACGTTCACCCGGAGCTCGCGCGTCTTCGCCAGAGGCTCCAGGGATGGTTGTCGCAGTACGAGCCCGCGGTGTTGTGGCTGCAGAGACTCCTCGTCTGGGAGAGGCCGCTGCACAGCATCGTCGTCGCAATCATGCTTAATACTGTGTTTTGGTAAGAGGCCAGTAGATGAGCACGACACTTTGGTGCAAATCAGATAAACGTCGCATTTTAAACTACAGCTATCCTTTATCTTCAACGGTGATGGGTGGTTTATTTGCTAATTAGCTAGCCAGCTAGCGAACTAGCTTGGTACATGCTCTGTGGCTTCATCTTTCGCTTTTACTAGATGCTAAGTTGTCGCGCTGGTCAGGTAACAGAAGTTCCTCATGATGGGAATCTGCGGGCACTGCTAGCTATGGTGCTAAAATGCAGCACTAGTTCTCGTTTCTTAGTGGCCCAACATAAACTTTTCCCAGCAGTAAAACCTTCTGTTTTGTAGCATATTTGGTAACCGTATTCATTCTTATGTTAGCTAGCTACATGTCAGTTTAGTAACGTTAACGCAGATGGCTAGCTAGCAAATTGTAGGGAAAATACTAAGCTAGTTGTTTGGTGTAATTCACGTAAAAGTTACTTTCAATTCATCGCGCAGTCAGGAGGTTAGTGTAATTAAAACCTACAATTATTATGCCTTAAAGCGGATTTTTGGTGTGTTTAGGCTCTTGTCATCGACGTCCTTAAGACCCTTGTTCCTCGTGAGCGCATCTCTGCTCGGGTTCACTCTTCTGGAGAGATGGACAGACAAGCTGCCTCAGATCGCTGGTAAATCCTTTGCATCGCCTTTTTATGGATAACAGTACATGCAGTTTCTTTATAATAACAAGTCTGAGTTGCTATTATGACAGTAGTCGTGTGTCGTTATTTATGCGTTGAGATTAACGCATTTGATGGAAAAGACAGAAAATACTTTATATTTTTTGCATTACTGCAACGTGTTTTGCCGGTGTGTCTTTATCTTTCTTTATTCTTATCCTGATCAGTTCGACTTCCTGAGGCACCTGTGATAGAACGGTATGCTTTTTGTATAAACACCGTTATGACTGCATGTCGTCTTTACTGACACATTTTATTAACATTAACAGTCAAATGTCATTATTTCTGAGATTTGTGGGATTATAACAACCTCATCCACGACAAATCTATGTATATTGTTAAATTTGTCTAAAAACGCAATGTCCATTAATGTTGCTTTAGCTAAAAAAGTAACAAAATGTACACTGTAATACAAGAGGTTTAGTGATCTGTAGCACAGCATGTAAAACAGGGACTGCATCTGGCCTTGCCTGTTAACACGTGGCCTATAATGTGTGTGTGTGTGTGTGTGTGTGTGTGTGTGTGTGTGTGTGTGTGTGTGTGTCATAATATAATAAGTGTAGTATCTTAATATATCCCAATGCAGCACATCTTAATATATCGCAATATGAAAAATGTTGACTAACACTGAAGGTCTTGTTCCAAATACTTTTTGTTTAAGTGATGGTTTCAAGCTACAGTCATTCAGTAAAGTCACTTGAAAGAATTTGATAATTGGGCTTGGGAAAATATTGTGCATAAGTGCTTTATTAGGGGGGGGGGGGTAGCATTAGTAATGGAGTCGTCAATTCAAGGGTCGCTGTATTATAAGGGGGTGGGTGTTGGTTTAGTAATGGAGTCGTCCATTTACGGGTCGTACCGGTGTTTGTGGGCACAGGGACAGCATGTGCGTTGAACGCCGGCTTCTGAGCGTGGCCGAACTCAGCCACCACCTGGCGGAGAGCTACCTGACCTGCACCCTCTACATCCAGGAGATGCTTCAGTACAAGCGCCAGAACCATGGCAAGGTGAGGACGGTGGATGTAACACCACCCACATCTACAACCACCAAACTGCCTGTAGAGTTAAAGGAATAGTCGGGGGACGGTGTCTGAATGTAGCTGTTCTGGTGTGTTTGGTGCTTGTCGTTAGAAGTGCGTCTGTTTTTCCATGGTTTTCTGTTTTGACTTTTTGTACCTCTGTCATGCACCCAGTTTTGTGCGATGATGTGCTCTGGATGCCTCCTGCTGGCGGTGGTTGGTCACTACATCCCTGGAATCATGATCTCTTACATTATATGTGAGTGCAGTGACCTGCTGTGCCGTCTGTGTTTGTCTTGACTATGAAGGATCCCTTTATGCCAGCAGTTCATAAATGCTTAAAGAAAAAATGCAAATATTGTTAAAAAGGACTATTATTGTTAAAAGGTTATTATTATTATTATTATTATTATTATTATTATTGCTTTTATTGTTAAAAAGGACTGCTATTATTGTTAGTATTATTAATGTAATGTTAATATTAAATGTTACTTATAATCATAAATATTAATAGGTGGAATGGTTTTCTTGTACATCCTTTAATACATAGCAGCTTTGACAGTGGCCGTTGGCTGATCTGTGTTAATGTTAAATATTACTTATATAGCAATATAAATTAATATTATAAGAAATATTAATTGGCTGATCTATGCAGCAAATGTATATAGTGCATTTTTCTAAAGTGTTTGCTGATCTCTAATTGTAGTTATTCACCCCATCTCTGCATTCCTGCACACACGTGTGTGTGTGTGTGTGTGTGTGTGTGTGTGTACACAGTGCTGAGTGTCCTGCTGTGGCCCCTGGTCGTGTACCATGAGCTGATCCAGAAGATGTATACGGGGCTGGAGCCCATACTGATGAAGCTGGACTACAGCATGAAGGGAGACACCCAACACCACAAGCATGAAAAGAGAAGTGAGATGCTTAAACACACACACACACACAAACACACACATCCTGTTCCTTCGAGTGTTGAGACTGTGCTGTAGGTCTAATCTATCTGGCTATAGCTGCCTACTTACACCCTGTACGATACTGTACAATGATCTGTCCACTTTTAATTAGCAGTTATATGTGTAACTACAGTAACTTTCATTGTGGACTAGATCATGTCATCTATTAACTCCGGCAAAGGATAAATGTTTGAGTCCTGTGGTGTGTGAGTTATTGGAACAGAAGAAACGTGTAGGCAAAATGTATCAATGTGACATTATTGTTCTAATTGTTTAAAGCCTCTTCTAGTGTTTGTCAAGATTTTGCTGCAATATGTTGTGTTCCTTTCATTTAGGTGAGAACCTGTTCTCAGATTATTGTGTTTAATTAATTAATTTGAGTACCTTAGGAATATGATCTAAATTCCTCACTTAGGAAATACTTTAGTAAATTGGGAAATTTACTGGATGTTCAGTGTGTGTCTGTAATGTTCATAAGCTCCCAGTGGTGCAGTAATGTCAGTGTCATATGTAATACATTTACATGCATTTCAAACATTCAGATTAAGGCAGGTTTCCCATTACAACTGTCATGTAAGCACCTTTAATGGGTTATTCTAACCCACTTAACAGACCTAGAATTCAGTCTGTAGATTTGCATGCACACGTCTTAATCAGACTTCTTTCTCCATTTTGATTTGGTGTGATTTGCATGCACCTGACTCTGTAGCTTTTTCACTGTATAAACCCGGGGGAGCGTGTTTCTAGACCCACTGTATACACCCGGGGGAGCGTGTTTCTAGACCCACTGTATACACCCGGGGGAGCATGTTTCTAGACCCACTGTATAAACCCAGGGGAGCGTGTTTCTAGACCCACTATATAAACCCAGAGGAGCACATGGCCCCTGGACCTGCACTGGACATATGTCCTGGGTGACTCATGGTATCTTCTGCTTTCAGCATCCACCTCCCTGCTTTCTGCTGTAGGTGAATCAGTATACTAAGAACGAGGCCTCATGAGCTACCATGACCATTTCCTTGCGTTGGGGTGCTGGGAATGACTCACCCACTTTTCCTACATGTAAATTTGATGTTCAAGTTGAGCATAAACTCGATGTTCCGCTTTTCAGAGGTAGTTGACTGTGCGTGTGTGCGTGCGCGTGTGTGTAGAGGTGAAAAAGGAGCAGGACGAGGGAGATGAGCCAAGAGCCGAAACAGAGAGTGAGAGTGAGGAAGAGGAAGAGGAAGAGCTCTCCTGTTTCGCCCCCACTGTGAGTAGCTCTGGCTGTGTCGAGGGGTGGGTGGAGGTCTGGGCCGGTGCAGCGAAATACCTTCAACACAGAAACACTTTGTATGAGATTGTAGCCCGTCTGTTGCCATGCCAAGTATTAGTCATTCTATAGCGCTTCATTGCTGGTCAGTCTCCCACCAAGTACATGAGGTCCTGCCAGCACTGGTGTCAGGAAACTGACCTGCGGGGGTGGTCACTGAAAGGAGGGCTGACACATGGGGACTGGCCTCACCTGGGCTACAGGCTGGAGCTGGAAATTTGTGAAATATAAGTTAACTATGTGGAATATAAGCTAAAGAGTGTAAGCAAGACGGAATTTATTTGTATAGTATGTTTCATACACAAGTATATTCAAAGTGTTTTACAAACTCGGACAATGAATAAATAAACCATACAGAGTATAGAAGAAATGATGTAGCAGCTCAAATCTGTCTGGAGGAGAGGGAGTGTGGTGTAGAAGCAGCGTCCATTGGCTTCAAGCAGTCACAGGTGGCCCAAAGCCTTACGGTAAACGCTGTGTGCTGACTGCTCACTCTGTCCCTGCTGCTCAGGTGGATGTGAAGACAACGGTGCTGGCGATGGCCATTACGGACTCTGAGCTGTCTGACGAGGAGGCTTCCATCCTGGAGAGCGGAGGTTTCTCGGTGTCCAGGGCCACCACCCCACAGCTCACGGACGTTTCTGAAGGTGATGCAGTTTAACATTGATGATGTGACAGGATTGAACTACTCCTATAAGAACACTGTGCTTTTTTATTATTATTATTTAAACATCTTTTTAAACATGTTAAATTTGAACAGACTCTTTCCTCTTTAGATGGTCATGTTTGAGTTCTTGAATGTCCTGATTTAAAGGAACACTAAGAAGAGCATCCAGTGCTTTCCTGTAGTATCAGTTTCCTTGTTTATGCTTAATTAAGCTTTGCGGCATTCCAACTGAATTTCAGTTGCTTCTGTTTCGCTGCTGTGACAGACCTGGACCAGCAGAGTGTCCACAGTGAGCCTGAGGAGAGCTTCTCCAGGGACCTGCCGCACTTCCCTTCCGTGGACGACTTCCCCTCTATGGAGCCCGGGCTGTTCCGCTTCCCACTGGGTGTACTGGGAGCGGCTCGAGCCGAGGGCGCGGGGGCAGAGGTGGCTGAGGACTCCCAGAGCCCCGCCAGCCTCCTCATCCAGCATCTGGCGTCGCCGTTGCACTTTGTCAACACGCACTTCAATGGGCATGGGCGGCTGCCTGGAGGGGCGGGGGCGGGGCTGGGGCGGGGCCCCACACGGTCACTGGAGGCCCTCAGCGAAGAGATCGTGAGTACAGCCATCTCCACCGTGGTGCAGAACACTCTCTCAGCCCTGCTGCGCTCCTCGGAGGCTGGCGAGGGACCAGCCATGGCTGAGTTCCTACCCACCGAGACGCCGCCCTGTCCCATGGAGTCGCCCCTCGGGTCTCCCGTCACACCAGACCCCAGCGATGAGGACGTAGACGTGTCGGCTGACGTGAGTGGCGAAGAGCAGCCCGACACCACGCTCGTTCCTGCGGAAGACGAGGACTTTGAGCTTCTGGACCAAAGCGAACTGGAGCAGATGGACGAGGGGCCGGACTTAGGCTTTGATGGACAGACAGTGGGCGGTGGCTCAGCAGCAGAGAACACACCCCTGAGTGGCCAGCAAGAACAGGCTGACCAGAAATCCTAGCTTGCCTGCTGTCCACACTAAACTGTCCCTTTTATTTATAGTCCATGTAGATATATATCATACACTGACATGAATGTGTTCTGGACGTGTGTGAAGGTCCTTTCCTGTCAGTTAGGCTGTTTGTGTTTTATGGGGGATGAGATCACTGTGATTGGTTTTGAGAACAGGTGACGGTTGTTCTCAGGTGAACCGCAAGTAATGAAGTCAAATTTTAGGGCCATGTACTTCTTAAAGAGTGCTGAATGAAAGAGTGCTGAAAGAAAGTCAGGAGTTTGCCTTTCATGCCCAGTTCTTACAGTTAAGTGGACTGGTTGAGTTTATTCACCTTAGCACAAGTCCTTGATCAGAAGTTATGCTGGGTAACAAACATTGCAAAAAATAAATAAATAAATGAAAGAACAATAATTAAGATATAATCGGAGAGATCCTAAGATTAAATACCACAGATGTATTGTCTTTCCCACGTCTTGCTAAATAACATTTTCTGGCACTAATTATTTCCAAACTTCTTGTACTCCACAGAAGCAGACAGGCCAGTCTGCGCTTGTGGTGGGTTTTTTTTTTTCCCCTACTTGTTTGATCTTTTTTCTTTCACAATTGCTATATGCTTCTGCCCTGTCAAATAAGGGTAGCCCCTTTCCTGCTCTTCACGAAGCTCTTCACGTAGTGTCCTGTTGTGGACAAGCGTGGCATTTCATCTGAATGATTCAGCTTGTTGAGAAATCCTGCTTTTTGAGTTGCCACTTTTTCCAGGTCCAGTCCAGCCCCCGTTCACACACTCACTCAACCTGCTCTGTGTAGTGCAGTTCAGCCCCCGTTCACACACTCACTCAACCTGCTCTGTGTAGTCCAGTCCAGCCCCTATTCACACACTCACTCAACCTGCTCTGTGTAGTCCAGTCCAGCCCCTATTCACAC
>JAOYMR010000013.1:1261880-1277997 GCA_025802075.1 Tenebrosternarchus preto | reverse complement strand
TGAAATTGCTGATCCAAACAACCAAAGATTTATAAAGGAAAATCATGAAAATGATCAGGGGTTCCCAAACTTTTGCACCACTGTATAAATAAATTTTGACTTGACTTGACACCAAATAAAAAAAAAAGTAAAACAATGAAACATTTGAGTATAGTGTAGGTAAAAGCATTGCTGCAAGAGATTCACATTTTCACAAATAGTTTACACAAATATCCCATTTTTATAGGGTGTATTACTTATACTTTAATAATGTTTTATATTTAATTTAAATACAAAGAGGCGGCTTATTTAAAAATGTCTTAAAGACAGTTTGTCTGGCTAATCCAGAAAGGTGTGTTTAGTGACATCACTAATCCATAGAGGCATGTTTAATGACATCACAAATCCAGAGTGTCGTGTTTAATAACATCATGAATCCAGAGAAGTGTGTTTAATTACATCACTAATCCAGAAAAGCATGTTTAATGACATTACTTATCCAGAGAGGTATGTTTAATGACATCACTAATCCAGAGAGGTGTGTCTAATGACATTAGTTATCCAGAGAGTCGTGTTTAATGACGTTCTTCCTCATTCCATTTGCAGAGTCTTTCTCCTACCAGACCAAATTAAATTACAGTAGTAAAATATCTGAATACTCATTATCCATGGTATTTTAGGTAGAAGCAAGTAAATCAGTTATATTTGGCCTTCATTTAGGCTACTTTTTGGATGCTTTTTTTGTGCTTCCGAGATACTCGGGTCATTTCTCAGTTAGTAAACATCTGCCACCTGTTTGTGTCCTTTCCATGTTACTCACCACTATCAGCTCATTAATAGCAATGTCCAGTTTACTCTTCAGCTTGTCATCAATGGCAATGTCTGAGTACACCGACCAGCTGCCACAGCAGAAGCTGACTGGCACAGAGAAGACCAGGCCCACAGGAATACCGAAGTTCCCTGGAGAATCAGACAGAAAGTGCTGAGGGGCTGAAAAATGAGAGGAAATAGCATGGGGGCAGGTCAGCTTAGTTCTGACAGACCTAGAGAAGAGGATATGGACTGCTTTAAGTCGCTTTGTCATGGGGGCAGTTGTGGAAAATAACTTTGAGTAAGTTATTCCTTAGACTGCATGGATTTATCAGACTGGTGTGTGTTTGGTTTATATAGACTACAAGCAGAATGGATGAAGACATGCAAGGGCCATCAACCCAAAAGGAGAAAGACATCACCAGACAATGAGGGATCATCAGCTAACTGATGACTTTAATCTCCTACTGCAGGTTCAGAAAACACCACACACCATTCAGCCACAATTCACACCCTGTTGACACACAGTCACCTACTCTGTCTGCCCTGAAAATCTACACGGGAGATGTGTGCCAACTAACAAAAACTGGTGCAGATACCTGGTTCTGATGGAGTTTCAACCTTCTGCCTGTGGGCCTGAACAGACCAGTCTGCATCTGTCTTTGCTGAAATTTTCAGTCAATCACTAGAGCTTTGCAAGGTGCTCTCCTTTTTCAAACACTCGACAGAAATACCTACACTCAAAAAAGCCACACACCCTAATCAATCACAGGACTGACTGAATACAGACCTTCGGACCCCCGTGGACTTTTGAGAGACTGGTACTGGTACATATCTGAAGGACGTCATCACAATCCTCCCAGCTATTTGCATACCTGACCAACAGGATTGTGATGCAGTGAACATGGGGCTATCCTTCAGCACCTCAAACACCCAAGAACCTATGCAACAATTTTGTTCTTGAATTATAGCTCAGCTTTTAATACCGTCATCCTGGAATGACTACATAGTAAACTCACCCAACTTAGAGTGCCAGCTTCAACCTGCCAGTGGATCATCAACTCCCCCTGGCAGAGAGCAGACCCTCATAAACCCAGACCATCAATACAGCTGATAGGCTACTGTAACCAAGAACAAATTCCTTGTATATGTGAGCAGACCTGGCCAAGAATGCTTGATTTTGATCAACCTTCTCCAAAACAATATTTATACTTATTTATACTGACAACCATCAGCTGCTGGCACTTGCTGCTGGTGTACTGTGATAAATGCGCACCATTGATTTTCAGTTATAACCCATAGCTTGTGTAAGATTGGTTCTAATGTAGTTCCCAGCTCCAGGGAGCCTGAGTGGATAAGATCTTGAACTAATGGTTCAATAGATACATGTCACTTGGGGTTTTGACTTCACTACTATAAGTGTGTTACTCAACACTGATTAAAGCTTTCAAATGCTGGTTCAGAGCAGTTCAAAATCTTGCTATCTGCTGTTCAAAATCTTGAAAACCACATTGTTAGAACACATCACTCTTTCAAATGATGTACAGAAAAAAACATTTATTAATCAATATAATATTATACTGGTGTATGGAAATCATAATAGGTTAAATTTGTTTTGTAAGTCACTCTGGATAAGAGCACCTGCCAAATGCCATAAATGTAAATGTAAATGTAAATGTAAATGTTTCTGTAATTAATCGGTTTTGTTTAGGTCAGATATCAGTTTATCATGTTTTTATTTTAATTGATCAGTTTCTAACTTAGCAAATGCTGAACATGTAGACATTGTAAATCCTCCTCTAAAACAATATGGTAAGTGCAATATGTTATTTCACAAACGAAATACAGAAATATGTTGACTGGAAGCAACATTTTGAAAGTGCACAAGTCAGCTAAACATCTGAGCGTAAAACTCACAGACTGCATCTTTCTTACAACACTCTCAGGTTCCTATGCAACAGATCTGAAACATTTAGTTTCAGAGAACATTTTCTCAACATATGCAGTAATATAGGTCTCCAACTTCTGGCTTGAAGTCTGATTTATGACTCTGTGCAACCTCAGTCTACCCTGCTCTGTATCACCAGGATGGCCGAGTGGTTAAGGCGTTGGACTTAAGATCCAATGGACACATGTCCTCGTGGGTTCGAACCCCACTCCTGGTAGATGTGCTCAATGTGTGGATCAAGTACAGCAATGACTTGATGTTTGCATCTGTAACCAGATTTGCTCTTTGCTGTCCTTACCTTCGCTAAGCACGCCCAGTGAGAAGATCTGGTGAGGTGAGGAGCCATCATACCATGCACACAGTACTGAAATGATCCCACTGCTTGCTGAAATGGCTGCAGGCCTGTTAGTCCTGAGGGAAATGGCACTGCGGCGTGAGGTGACCAAAGTGGGGAATTCATCCTTCAACCACTTCCTTCAAAGACAGAAGATGAAAATTATTTGGTTGATAATTAGGAGGCATAGAAGGCTAATGGCAGTCAGTTTAGGAAGTGTGGGACTGACTTTATGAATCTGACAAGGTTCTTTGTTCTTATTAATTTTTTATTTTTTTGTGCCAACTTTGTCACAACTACCTATGTTGTGACAGTTAGTGTTGTAGAAGTGTTATATAAATAAATTTGACTGACTTTAGTAGGGACAAAACTCCCTAAGAGCATGAGGAAGACACCAAGAGAACAAACTAAACCAGGGCTCAAAAGAGCCACCAGTTTTACTCTGTTCAGCACCAGATGGCAAACTAATAACACATTACCTCACACACATTGTGTGAAATCATTAATGTTGTTTCTAAACACACACGCCTCTCTGACTTCACTCTTAAAAAAAAAAAAAGTTTAGGCCTCCACAAGGGAGCGCTATAAGGCCCCAACATAATTGTAGTGCTTTCCTTCAAAACTAGTTACTTATATTCTTTCTTTTTTAACCTAAAAGATATATGAAAATATTACTGATTTGGTAGTCATAATTTATTGTCCAATCAACCCAGCATTTTTCCCCCAAAATAAAATTGTATAGTCAATAGAGATACCAAACCCAATGAAATCAACCTACATGACATGATAAAACTTGTTCAGTTTTATTGACACATCATTTTAAAATGTAATGATTTTAAGATTCAAGCCAAACAAAAATCAGAAAGTGTTTCATTTTGAAGACTGGTGTCATTTTGCTCCTGGTGTCAGAAGATTCAAGCTAATTCATCAGGTCACGGTAAACTGTACGATGGCAATGGTTCACTGTGCAGACAGGTGAGTTGTATAACTCACTTGTCATAAAGCATCTCCTGCAGTGGTTGAGAGAAGCCTGGGGGTCCACAGATGGCCCCCTTAGATCTGAAAATCTTTGCTCTCTGGAGGTCAATGTGAAAAGAGCCGCTGATGTTACCCCAAACAATGACATCAGTAATATCTGGTAATCAAAATAAGAAAAAACTCATTTACCTCAAACCAACTACAACACACAAAGCAATAAAATGATAAAGGCATTGATTATGTTTTACTTAACGATTTATTTATGCTCTGTTATGCTCTGTCAGTAACTGAATGTTACATGTCCTGATTCTTTGGCTTTTTAAGTCATTTAAGAGTGTTAGGCCAAGCTGCAGTCTACTGATAAATTCTGTATGCAGACTCTTCTTACCAGAGGTCTTCACAGCCAGCTTCTCTGCGATCTGAGTCCTTGCCTCACCCTCCAGTTGCGTTGCCACAGCGACGAAGCGTGCAGGACAGATGGAGGGTGCGCTTTCAATCAGCAGTAAGCACTTCAGATTGACGCACACGGTCCCCGCCACCACCACTCTAACGTCAGGGTGTGCGTTCCCCTCAACCAGCCGCCCGTACTGCCGATAGCGTTCTGCTACCTGCATCAGCATGGGTTCCTCACCGTCCCGTCTGTCTCGTCCTTCCCGCTCATCGTCCAGGAAGATGACCAAGCCGGCGGACAGGAAGGCCTGGCTCAGCTCACAGTGGATGACGACCTCGTGCAGCTGGGTCAGGGCCAGGTCCTCAACCTCCATTCTGAGGGCCAGCAGAGAGTCTTCAGCACCATCCACATCCAGCAGGTGCAGGCTAACGGCGGTGACAGCCCTGAAGGGCCCCGTGGTGAACAGCAGGGGAATCAGGGAGCAGCAAGTGGGATTCAGAGCACTGCACAGGAACAATGGACACACAGACTTACTAATACAAATATGAAGAGCTTCACCTTTACCAACTAATAAATAACCAGCCACAAGAACCTATCTACACCTTCAAAATAAAAGTTTTTAATCTTTCTGTGATTAATTTGCCGTGGTTTCAGTTATTCAAGAACCATTCAGTCATTCAGTGATGCTGTACTGTCAGTAATTTGCTCCATGTGAAGTAGGGTTTAAAAAACAGTGACTACTACAGTAAGTCATGTAATATTGGCTAACTGTTGGTCACATGACTAATCACATAACTATCATCTTGTTAAAAATAGCCTATAAGAAATCAATGTGTTTTAGTCTAAAAAAGAGCATGTAGATGTGCCCTCCACATCTGCTACTTTATTCAACCTTTTGTTTAGTTTTCATTTAGTTTCATTCTGCCTCGCACACCTTCAATACATCCTTGTGTCAATCTCACCTGCAGATCCAGATATGAAGTGGTTTGAGGAGGCTGTGTCTGTGTTCTTCTTCCTCTGCACACAGTTTGGTCATCCGCAGATTCTCCGCTGCAATCTTCATCATCAGATCCGTTGTCATATTGGAAGTGACACCATAATATCCCTGAGAAACAGTGATGGTATAAACTTTGGTTGGATATGGCTGGAAAAACAAAGAAAATCCTTAGAAAATATTGTGTGTCAGAATGGGAACATACAACTATCTTAGATTAAACAAGTAAATGGCCACTGTTTTCGAGAGCCTGTTGATAATACATGCTAGGCTGATTCTTATAATTATTATTATGTATTAAGTGTCCTTGTGTGTCCTGAAAGGCGCTTACAAATTAAATTCTATTATTATTATTATTATTATTATTATTATTATTATTATTATTATTATTATTATAAGAAAATGTGTCAGTCATTCGTTTGTTCTGTGCAATCTTCACAGTTGTCTCATTTAAAAAAACAACTGCCTTTTAGACCTTGAAAAGCTGGAGCTTTTAAGATTGAAATGAGATTGATGCATAATTATTAACATACAATTTAGTAGTTTTTAGTATTTCTTGTTTGCTTCAGATTTTATGAAGGTTTAATAACCATCAGGGTAAATCATTTTTAATGAACATACCTGGACATACTCGAGAAAATCATTTAATCCCCCGAGAAGCATGGCTTTGCCTCCCCGATCGATCAGCTCCCTCCACACTATAGGACATCTCTCATGCTTCCAGCCATTTGATGAACAAGTGTCTTCAAGCCAGTTCTAAGATATAATAAAACATATTAAGAAAAAAAACACAGACTTAATTACACAGTGCAATCTTCAGAGGCAGAGAAGTCCAGCCCAACATCAGTATTTGGCCTGGATGGGAATATGTTGTACCTTCCAGTCACTGGGGTGTAGACAAATTTTGTGGATGTGGAAATCTGGCAGGATTCTTTGCAGTAAGTCAGCAAGAAGTTCGGCCTTAGCATAGTATGGACAATCTGCCTTTCCTATACAGAAGAAAGACAGAAAAGAAAAGAAATGTACTTAAAATTGCTTTCATTAATTAAACAACGAAAACAACGAGTCAACACGCTTCACGCAAACGTGAAGAAGCTAACATTCCTTTCAGACCTGCGAGAACAAACTTGGCCATATTTTTTTAGTTTATTGTAGTTGCTAGGTAACTGCTTGTGTTGCATAAAAAAGTGATCGGCTAGAAACACATTTCCGTTTTATCTTTTACCACTTGTTGTATTATAACATACCAGTACGTTAATATCACTGCACTACATATATTATATAAACGTGATAAGTGTTATTTTACCTCTTATCTTATATAGTGAAGCATTTAAGGTAATATGAAATACTGAAGAACTTTAAGAGAGGGCATTAATATATCTAAATAGGAACTCTTTTTGATAATCTTACAAAGTCGGACCATAGAAGCTACAGATTATGGCTGCACCCTGAAATTGTACACAGATTAATGAAATGTGCTGATTAACTGAAAGGTAAGATTAAAGTTGGGTTTTAAAGTTCGGTAAATGTGTTCTGACAACGTTCTGACATGCATTTCCTGACAACGGTTTGATTCCCGATTAACTGCAGATGCTAACTGTAATCTAGCTAGCTAAGTAGCTATCAAACTAAATTAGCTAGTTTTATGGCTAATACTGCTGTCAAATATTTTGTAATACGACCAGACATAGAAAGTGAAGCTGACAACTAACATGTCACGGTCAAGATGAAACGAGCAAAAAATAAAAACCAACATCAATCGTGTGGAAATGGTAGATAGCCGTTCACAAGTCGACCGTAGAGAGTGATTTGCACTCCGTGCATTTGTCGTCAGTAGACGGTGAAATTCTTAAACTACCATTAGCAAGCCATTCCAGGACAAGTAACCTGAGGACATGTCTCGAAAATATGCCTTAAAATGAGTATGATCATATATCCGCTAGCATTTTTAAGATAGCTACCCTGCGTTGTCGATTTCTAGCGATATCATGCTTGTGTATTCTACTGTGCTGACTAAATACACACTGAAAGTTAGAAGCAGAAGCTTCATGCACTTTGTCTGGTTTTATTAGTATTTTCCCTGTAGTTACGTTTCTCCTGTATTGGTTTGCATTCGAATGTTTTTGAGATCTCTAATGGCTCGTAGAAAATTTTAGTTAAGGTAATTTAATACTGCTAAAAGTAAAACTAAACATCAGTTAACGATGTTTTGTGTCGTTGGTTTGTCATCCAGCGTCGGCCTTACGTGGTGACCTTGTTCATTAGGGGCCTGTTTATTGACCTCTGACAAAAAAAAAAAAAACGCTATAGAAATACATTTGAATTTGAAATGAAATGTGAATGAGCTAAAACACTTTTTTTTGCTAATTATTTCTAGGTTCCACTGCATTTGGAGCCAGATTGAACCATCTTTTGTTTTTTTTATTTTGACAAACAGGCGAAGTGATGTTAAGAGGGCCCATCTTCTTTAGCAGGTTTATATCACCATGGAAACTGCACACCTGCAGAGATTATTGTGCATTGCATTGTTTACAGAACACATTACAAAGATGCATGTTAAACAAAGTAAGATATTTCTGTCAAGGAGAAACACAAGCACCAGGTTTTGATGAACATGTGGATAATCGATCTCGTTTCCAAGCTTCTACTTTTATCACTGAAAGAAACAAAGATGCCCTTGGAAAAGTGGAGGCGAGGGGGCCTTTCCGCACTAAGCTCCAGGGATGCGTCTCACCTTGCGACGTCTTGGACCTTGTGGAGAGGTTCACGCTGACTCACAGGCATGTCAGTCACAGTTTGATGACGATGTGGAGTATGACCAAAAAGATGTCGAGTGAGCAGAGGTGCTGCGAACTCAAGCTGATATCTGAGCACCCGGGCTTTGAGCAGCTGGGTCACAGTGCCAGGATGCAAGCTCCCTACATGGACCCCGCCGACCTAGCCTACACCCTGCTGGCTGCTAACAAGCTGGGCGTTTCTCAGCGCAGCCTTGTTGTGCAGACGCTGCTGCGTGTCATTCAGGTGGTGCATTGTGGTCTTTTTTTACTCTGGCAGAAAAAAACACTTGAGTGCTACCTTTCCAGCCACCCTTAAATGTGATTTTACTTAAATGTCTTTCTGTTTAAATGTGTTTTTATTTACTTGGTTGGTTGTTGTTTGTTTTCTGTTTTTAGGAAAGACTGAATCAGTTTGATGAAGATTCTCTCTCCATCCTTTACACTTGCCTTGAAGAGATGGAAAGTGATAAAAACACAGATGCACTTAAACAGGGTTTGAAGTATGAAAGCTTCCAACAGCCAAAGTGGTCTAAGCTACCGAGCATCCGCATCTGCTGCGAGTGTCATGCCGTGTATCTGTCTGCTGTATCTGAGCTCTTCAACATGTCATCTCTGTTCTAAGGGTGCTGCTGGAAGATCGAATTCCGACGATCCAGAATGCAACACTTCTACGGGCCACGATGTATTTGTTTGGGAAAGATGCACCATCAGTTACAAAAAGGAAGTTGGAGGTTAATAACCATCTTGTGGCTCTTTAGATAAAAAAAACGTGCACAAAGTCTCAGTGTAAATTTTGGGAAAATGAGCTGAGGGTCAGTATATGCTGTATAGAAGTGTTTTCATGTTGTTTTCAGCCCTTTGGGTTTCCTCCAGGCAAAAGCCCTGTTGATGGCAGAGGACTTCTCTCTTCCCAACGCCCAGAACATGCTGACCACCTTGGCCACCATGCACTTGAATTCCAAGCCATTGCTGGACATATGCAGTAAGAAGATAGCAGGTAAAAGAAGCATTCATTTCTTATTTTATCGAAAACAGTAGTGCCATACATAAAATACAATTATGTTTTTGATCAACTATTTTTTGTGTTAATTGTAATGATATTGTTAAAATGTTTTAAGAAACAGGAGGAAAAAATGATTAAAAATGTGCGTGAGGTCCTGTTTATCAGGAAATGCTGTGTTTTTTATATACATGATTGACAATACTGTGCATGTTTTAGTTTACAGCCTTCTATTATGGCGTGAATGGTGCAAGTCCATTAATGTTCCTTGAAAAAGTTACTGCTCCTGCTCTCCTCTCCAGTCAACGTGGGCAGCATCCCCTTCACCAGACTTCTTGAGGGACTGAAGTGCTGCCGTGAGCTGAAATACAGGAACCTTCTACTCTTCTCCTCCATCTCAGACCACCTGGCAAACACACTTATCATGTTGAGCAACAAACAGGTGAGACGGTCCCGTCACTCTAGTTGATGGAAGAGCAGGGAGGACACGATAATGGTTGGCCCGTCTTGGTGATTTTGCAAAAGCTAAGCTAGGGCACATAGAAAGTGAATAAAAATTGTAAAGTGTCCTTGAGTGGCCTGAAAGGTCATTTAAAATAAAAAAAAAAAAAATTATTATTATTATAAAAAATGGGCTGCACTCAGGTGGATGAAGTGTTTGGAGGGATTTTTCACCACAAAAGTATCGTCATACTGAAAATTTCTAATTAAGTTCTGTGAAATCACTTGTCTTGGGGATACTTGTGATGGTGTGATTACACTTCTTAGATCTCTTCCTGATTCTGAAATCATATGAAACATATTCTCCTTAGAACCAGTCAAACCCCAGCATGTTTTATTATTTTGGGAACATAATCTAGTTTCAACACCATTAACCTGAGATTTTGGCTTCCACATCACTACAGAGAAAATTCCAATTTATGGATATCTGTTGCTACCATTTTCAGCTTTGCAACATACCTTTTTCTGTTTTTAAAGTTGACCCGATGTCAAAACATCATGATTTAGTCACTAGCTCAAAGATTTAGACACCAGATTCAGTCAGATCTTGGGTGATTGACTACATTTAGTCTAAGGTGAAGATCATGTATATTCACTTATTTACTGAATTGTGATGCTGAGAATACTCCATGTTACTGGTTTCCAGGTGATTTTATCCCTGTTGGAGTTTGAGGGGCTTGGGTACCGCCCCGTCACCTTGCTAGACGCGTTTGCTGAGAGAGTCATTCAGAAACCGGACAGCCTCACACTCCGAGACATTCTTGCCATCCTGAAGGTCTACTCTTCTCTCAACCATAACCTGAAAGGCCATCAGCAAAAGTAGGTTTGACATATTCAGCTAGAACTTTGAGCTACTAACAACTTTGTGTGTGTCTGTCTTACTGTTAATAAAAATTAGTAAAATGCACCAGTAAAATGTATAGGTGCAAGCTTGTAATAAATGGCTGGTGAGTAGGTTTGCCCATATTGTTGCAGCTCCACTTCTAGGCCGGTTAAGGAATACACATTGCTGACTCTGCCTATGAGTTCCAGTTTTCTCTCTCTCTAACTGTCTCTCTCTCTGTATAACTCTCTCTCTCTTTGTCTCACTCTTTTTCTGTCTAACTGCTTCTCTCTCCATTCAGGTTCTTGGCTTGTGTGACTCAAATGCTTGAGTCTTGCCTCCCCAAAATGAGCAGCACAGACCTGCTAAAAGCCACCAGCTGCCTCAGCATTCTGGGCCACTTCCCTCAGGCTCCTCTGGAGGAGCTGCTTCAGGAAAAACGTCTGGAGGAGCTTCAGAGAGGTCAACTTGCTGGCTCACTGTGCCTGGCTGTTTTTCCCCTCTTATGTTGTTTGACTTTTAATTATAATAAGAACTACAATAATATAACTTGGTGATAACAAAGGTGTCTAAATCAGGATGTGTGACTTGATGTGTAACTTGTTAACTTTGTGGTGCAGAGGAACCCCCCTCCTCTAAGGCCCATAAACCTTGAGCCTTGCTCTGGCAGAGACGCTAATGGCCTCTGTTCTAAACCACAGGAGGTCCGCCTCCTACAGGAGTGGAGCAGAAGCTGCACATCCTCAGCCGATGCTTGCGGCTGGACGGCCCTGCCCTCCCTCCTATGTTTGCTTCTCTGCCCGACCTCCATGGTGACCTCTTCCCTGACCAGCGTCCCAGGAGCCCCCACCTGCTCAGCGCTCTGAAGGGCCTGGTAGACGAGGATGCCCTGCAGGTCTCCGTTATCGTAGAGGGAGTGTATTTCATTGGTAAGGTTACTTCAACATTATAGTTATAGGATATAGTATAGGATAACAATGTAGAACAGTTTGCATTCATCCTGCAACTTTTTTCCATGATCAGTTTATCTGTAAATATTTTGGAAATTATCTGAATTAGTTAGGAGATTCTAGATAGACACAAAATTATGTTGCAGTTGAATACTGACAGGTATAATGTTGGGTCTCGTTCTGTTGCAGACTATGTAATCACTTTGTCTCCAGAAGCAAATGATGTCTGTAGCCCTTCTGAACAGTGTTCCAGAACCTCTGAAAAAACCCGGAGGTAACATCACCGGTTACTATGAAGTACAGTAAATTAATTATTACTATAAATTAATTAATTCAAAAACTGAATACAACGTGTTTAATTGTTCATAAATAAATTATTCAACAACAATTTATTATTATTGTTGTTGTTATTATTATTATTATTATATATGTATTATGCAATGTGGTCATTTTTGTTTGTGTAGAATTCATACACTAACTGTGACTTAGAAGCAGAATGTGCTATTGTCATTCTTTTTCATTCCAGGATTGCAGTGCTCTGTACTCCCCAGTCATCTTTTTGCTTTGGTACGACCCATCCTCGCAGTAGCCTGGCTGTAAAAATCCGTCACCTCAAGATACTGGGATATGAACCTGTTCTGGTGAGCTTTCCCTACTGTGAAAGCCAGTGCTTGGATGCATTGCCTTCCTCTATCGGTTATAAGCATTTCCTCTATTGGTTATAAGGACTTCTTCTATCAGTTATAGGGACTTCCTTTATTGGTTATAAGGACTTCTTCTATCAGTTATAGGGACAGGCTATGCTAAAGAAGCTAAGGACCCAGTAGAGAGTTTCACAGCATTCCTGAAGTGGAGTGACAGGTGTTGGTGTATGTACAGTTGATTTAGACACAGGTCCTTCATCAGCTGTGCAAACAAAGTGCTTCTGTAAAAGTTGGAACCAGTTTATATTAGAAAAAGTTGATGTTTAAATCAAGACATTCATTCCATGGCATCTAGTTCCAAGTTGGTACGTCCGTTCTTTTCCTTTGTGTTTCCTAATTTTGTTGCTGCCATAGCAACAACTGGTAATGCAAACGCATTTCATTAATTCAATGTCCATTAGTATTAAAATGCTTTAATGACAAGTCCTTGGAAAATGGAATGACAAATATTATCAGCTTGTTTTCTTCAGTGTGAAGCTGATTTTGTCTCTTGCAAGTAATGCAGTAAACGACTTCCGCAGGAAAACGAGGAGGATTGAGTGATAACCATTGATTTGTTATGTTAATGGCTGCATAGGTTTATAATAGTAGGAATGAGAGTGCATAGGTTTATAATGGTAGCAATGAGAGTGCATAGGTTTATAATGGTAGGAATGAGAGTGCATAGGTTTATAATAGTTGGTGGTATTTCAACCTAATATCTAATAGAACTGATATCCTGCAGAAGGTCTTCAGAAATTATCGAATATACTGCTAGAGGCCTACTTCCTCCTGTTTTCTGATTTGTTGGTAGTGGTTGTTTTTGTGTGTGTGTGTGAATGCATGCAGGTCCTCAGTTAATTTGGTTTGTAATTGTGTGGTATTTTTTTCTGTTTAAACTTTGTACTGCTGTGGTTACAATAAAAGAGAAGGTGGTATAGCCGTGAGGCCAATGCATTATACATCTTAAAGATGAACAAATCTATTGTTGACATTATGGCACATACCCAAAACCAGTATGCATCAGTATCTGGAACTTTCTTTCCAATACTCAGTACTGCCTTATTATTGCTTTGTATTTTCAGTATTTTCTCTGCATGGTTCATATTTCTGTGTTGGGCTAGTAAGCCAATCAACTTGTATCTTGATTATGAAGGAGGTAACCATGGTAGGATTTGTGAAGCTGAAACTATGTCAGAAACCCAAATAAGTTGTACATGCTTCATGTGATGGTGCTTTAGATCTATTTTTTTAAAACAGTTTCACTGTCTCCCCCCACCAGGTGCCAATCCTGGAAACCCACGCTGACCAGGAGAACCTTAAGGTGCTGAGGAACTTAATCTTTCCTCACCAAGAAAGTTAAAGAACAGAAGATC
Organism: Tenebrosternarchus preto; assembly: GCA_025802075.1. Lineage (NCBI taxonomy): Eukaryota > Metazoa > Chordata > Actinopteri > Gymnotiformes > Apteronotidae > Tenebrosternarchus > Tenebrosternarchus preto. The sequence continues at coordinate 1,264,453 of JAOYMR010000013.1, read as the reverse complement.
AGATGAATGTGGACGACTGATACGGATAATTTTGTGGGTTAAAAAAAATGCTCCAAAAAGCTGAACAGTGTTAACAGGGTTATTACTCTGAGGGAGAAAGAGGAGTTGTCCGTGTTGCCCAGCGTTTCTCATTGGGAAGTGTCGGTACTGAGTCACTTGTAACTCAAGTTTGCTGTAACCCCAACTTTGTAGATGTTCTCCTGCCTGAAAGGCAGATCTCTGGAACTTTTCTGTTCTGTACGTTCTGTATATCCTGAACTTCCAGCCTTTCAGGCAGGAGAAATTAATGTGGCAGGGATGGGTGAATTATAATGAACTGTTCTTCTACCCACAGTACTTGACAGGACGTGGATTAGTTGCTATTCTGACCCTTGGTCGCTTGAGTTTTATGGAGTTTTTCCTTGCTATTGTTACTTGCTCATTAGTAGCCTGGACCCTCGTTCTTTGTAAAGCTGATTTCTGGAAGATTGCTTTGAGAAAACATCTGTTGTAAAATATGCTTCCTTCCACTGGCTGAGAAAGCTAGGATTTCTAGTTTCTATCAAGATGTGAATGAAACTTGAGATACTATTTGTTTTCCTGACATATGTCCACAAAGTCATTTTAAAACAAAACCATATTTTTTATAACCGCGATCTTAAACCCAAAGGTCTTCAGTGAACAACAAAAACAAAGGAATTTGCCTTGCTATTTCAATACTTTTGGAAGGGACTGTACATCCAGTAGATCACACGTTTCAACGATATAATACAATGGCTCTATATATGTATATGTAATTTGCATAACTACATAACATATTCTGCAGATTTGGTCAGTATTGTAAAGTGTTGCAATACAGGCTGTACAGACCTGGCAGTATCATGAACTGTGATGTAGCATATGTGTGATGTTCTGTGTATCCTCTTGTACTGCAGTCTTGTTCTTTTGGTCACTACCCAGAGCTTGTGATTTGAACATAGATTGACTGGTAACTTGAGAGCTTTGCCTTTTGATCAGCATAAAGAACTGGTAGCACTGCGGACACCCTACTCCGCCTTTCAACAACTAGCTCCATCCTTCCCTCACTCATGAGCAAGATCCTGAGATATTTGAACTCCTCCACTTGGTGGCAAGAATTCGTTCCCATCCCAATAGAGAATCTACCCTTTTCTGACTGAATACCATGGTCTCAGATTTACAGGTGCTGATTCTCATCCCTGCCACTTCACACTTGGCTGCAAACTGGCCCGGCGAGAGCTGGAGGTCCTGTCCTAATGATGCCTAGCAGGGCCACATCAGTGGCAAAACGGAGACATGAGTTCCTGAGGCCACCATACAGAACTTCCTCCACCACAGGGCGTGCAGATAATTATGTCCTTAAATGTTATAAACAAAATCTGTGACAAAACCCTGGTGGTGTCCAACACCAACTGGAAACCAATCTGTCTTTCGGCCGGCCTATATAGTTATTATATATACCTACCCATACCTCGCCTACCTACAACCAACGATGGAAATACAAATGGTCAGTTTTATTCCCTTCTGTGGGAACTTCTTGAGGTGCACTTCTCCTGCTGTGCCTATCCATGTCCTCTAGGCATCTTCTGTTGCGATGCTTCATTTCACTCAAATCTCCTGCAATCTCCACTTCCTGGCCCATAGCAGCGATCCCCTACCGTGTACTCCCAGAGAACCCTTCACAGGATACCCTAAGGGACACGGTCAAATGCTTTCTCTGGATCCACAAAGGACATGTGGACTGGTTGAGTAAACTCCCATGCACCCTCCAGGACTCTTGTGAGGGTAAAAAGCTGGTCCAGTATTCCACAGCCAGGGTGGGACTTTGTTCCTGTTGTAATGAGAGGAAGTAATTATGAGAATTATGATCTCCAGATAGTTGGAGCCACCACTCCCGTCTGCCATTCCAGGTGTACCTCCCCTGGGCCCTGCAATCAAGGAGTTTCCCAACTACCCGGCCACCTTGACCTGAGTGATGGACGAACTCTTGTCCATGCCCCCAAGCTCTGCCTCCTCTGAGGAAGAGGTGCTGGTGGGATTGAGAAGATCCTCAAAGTCCACTGCCTTCCACTGCCCGATGACATCTCCAGTCGAAATCAGCAGCCCCTTGTGATCACTATGCTGCCATGATCACTGTGCCTTTGTGATTACTCCTGTTTTGATCTGTCTCTCTGTACTGCTGTTATTAAAATCCCTGATGTCTGGTGTTTGGATCCTTTTCCTCATTCATCCTCATTATGTCCCTAAAAGAGCAACATAGATGTTTGTTCACCAGTCCTGTCCACTTAAAGCCTTAAAAGCAGTAGCTGTAAACAGGTAAAACAATCCTTTTCTAGCAATCTTTCTAGCTACAGTTGCCAGAACACAATTTCAGACATCCCAAGTTGTAAAAACTCATTTCAGGGAGGTGTCGCTGGACCCCCCTGAATTTTTTTTTTTTAAACCATAGCAAAAATTATCTCGCACACACCACCAAAGGATATGGGTAATAATAAAACCCTATTCAGCAGGCTACACCAAGTGACTGTGATAAACAATAATAAATAACAAAAATAAATTACTACATTTTCCATCTC